>LGRX02003121.1:0-80675 GCA_001247695.2 Cymbomonas tetramitiformis | reverse complement strand
CCCAAAAAAAAAATGATTGGGGCAAAACGGTGCTAAATTTTTCGAAGAATGTCTGCATGAATAACCCAAAAAAATAAAATGAATGGGGCAAACCGGTGCTAAATTTTTCGAAGAATGTATGCATGAATATTACATTCCACACGTAATATAGTGAAGTTTAGTCAACTTTGAAATTCGCATCCGATTGTCAAAACCAGCTTTTCTATAGACTCTGAAAGAATTAGACACAAAAAAAAAACGTCGCCAGCTTTGACAATCGTATACGATTGTCAAAGCTGAGTGCGAGCCTGCCGTAGTCGCAAGCTTTGACAATCGTATACGATTGTCAAAGGTGAGTCCGAGCCTGCCGTAGTCGCAAACTTTGACAATCGTATACGATTGTCAAAGCTGAGTGCGAGCCTGCCGTAGTCGCAAGCTTTGACAATCGTATACGATTGTCAAAGCTGAGTCCGAGCCTGCCGTAGTCGCAAGCTTTGACAATCGTATACGATTGTCATGAAGCTGAGTCCGCGCGAGCCTGCCGTAGTCGCAAGCTTTGACCAGTCCCCTGACTCACGCGTGACAATCGTATACGATTGTGAAGCTTGGGCACTAGGTACGGCCCCCTAACTCACGCGTGACAATCGTATACGATTGTGAAGCTTGGGCGCTAGGTCTGCCCCCCTGACTCACGCGTGACAATCGTATACGATTGTCAAAGCTGAGTCCGAGCCTGCCGTAGTCGCAAGCTTTGACAATCGTATACGATTGTCAAAGCTGTGTCCGAGCCTGAGGCCGTAGTCGCCAGCTTTGACAATCGCATACGATTGTCAAAAGCTAGTCCGAGCCTGCGGTCGTGGTCAGTTTTGACAAACGTGCACGATTGTCAAAACTGTGTCCGAGCCTGGCGTAGTCGCTGCCTTGTTTATTCGCACGAGATATCACAGGATTCGCAGGAAAATCGATGCTACGCCAAAACTTGTCAGACCAGTTCAGAAGCCAATTTATAGCCTCTACCGGGCTTTGATGCGCATTCACTCCGACATTGATGCAGTTGTCGTGGAGTTTCCTTGCAATAGCTAGCAAGTACGAAGCAGACTACTCTACGGATTATAATTTATATTTTACTTATAACAATAAGACGAGCTTTTTTTTGAAAACTCGCCCACTTCCTCTACGCCCTCTACCGACTTGACTCGAGTTTGGAAATGAAGTAGGGGCCGGGGAGGACTACCAACTTGTATCTGCAGCTTGTATTATAATAGAGGGTTTTTTTTTGAAAAATCTTGCCCTCACTCCTGGTCCCGAAAAAGTGGGTAAGTGGGGAGGGGGGGGGATACCGACTTGTGGGATTCCGAGTTTCCGCTTGAGTGGGGAGGGGGATTCCATTTTTAAAATTTTGCTAATTTTCTAGATTTGTTTTTGTTGCTAATCTTGCTCTATGTTAGATTTCAGATATCAGTTTTTGGAATGCTTGATTTCAGATTTTTTACATCTGTCATTTTGCTCTACGTTAGATTTCAAAACCCCCCCATATTATTGTTGTGGGGTTCGGTGTAAAATTTTTACTAACAACAAAACAATTACAAATAAATTCGTTTGGGAAACAGTTCTGACAATCGTACACGATTGTCCGAACTGTGTATCGCGACTCGACAATCGATTGGCAGAACTGTGTATATTCTTACCCAAGAAAACAGGCTTACTACATAGCCAGCGGTTACATGAATGATGCCACACTAGTAGATGAACAAAAGGAATTATATGACACACTCACTGACTGGGCAGGAAAGGCAGGAAATAATCCTAAAAAGGCCTACATAGAGATAGGTGACAAAAACTGTACTATTACCCCAAATCAGCGGGTGTCGGGTGGAAATTACATGTCATATCAAGAGCATGTCGAGAAGAATAAGCATCTTCTAACTTATTTCAACAATGACAAATGTTCCCTCAATGAAGTGATCATGGACCGAAACCCAAACACAGAAATTTTCACACATGTCATATCCAAAAACTCAAAAGCAAAGCTCACTCATATCATGGCAAACTCTACTATGGCAGAGATGACAGTTAAATCTGGTTGGACGGAGGAAAACCCTTATATCATCTCCGACCACGGGATAGTATGGGCTGAATTTAAGCTCCCTCAAAACGACATCAAACCTGAGATAACTTCAGATGCAATTTTGCCAACACCTAGATTTAATGGTGCCAAGGAAACCACACATGATGAGTACCCGGGTTACCCAATCAGAATGACAAACAAAAACACGGATACAAAAAGGAAAATAAACAAGAAAGATATTGTTGGTCTCCTTGAAGCAAACGGATACAGCACAAATGAACTTGTGCACGCGTGCATCAATAAAAACAAAGCAAGAGACGCTATCAGCACCATCAAGGGTGATACCACCGATCTTGATCTTAAACGGGATAATACTGACGGCAGCCCCATTGCAGTGAGCAAGCTCATAGCTAAAAATAAAGAGACAGACAACATAAAACAATGTTTAAAATGGCACAACAAACCCAAGGAATGGTGGATTCACCTTAACAGCCCATGGCATGCAGCTCATTTACTCTCTAGAGGAAAGGGGATGCCAGAAGGTGGTTTCAACTTAGGCCATAACGACAAAGAAAACATCTGGCATATAGGTTCGCCACACCTACTAAATAAGAAAGATGTAAATGCCTATCTCGAACGACACCTTTCATTCAGCTCACTGGAAGTTAAGAAAATCACGAAATCCAGCACAGATGATCACATGACCAGCTGGGATATTCTTCTACAACCCCATATGCCTGCTAAATTCTGGAACCTGTACGGATCTGAGATGCATTCGGAAAAAATAGATTGCACCACTCATTTATTCCAATACGCTACTGGCTGGGTGTCCTACACTGAGAGACTACATAGCACACTTGAAATGGATAATGTATTGGAAGCTGCTAGAAACGGCGGCACTGGCCTCAAGGAAATGCACCCTGACGCGACATGGGATACCCTGCACAAATTGGCACATCGGGCGGCAAGTGACGCCTTTGGCACCAAGAATCTGAACAAAACTGGGAGGTCAGAAAAACCATCAGCAGTATCTAACTATATATACAAATGGTTAAACACAGTACACCGCACCATCAAATATCTGGATACAAGAACCCATGTTAACAACATTCCGAAGCAAGCCAAAAAGGCTGCCCGCACTCTACCGTTTGCCGCGCTCCAACCCAAACTCAATGAAACAGCAGCCGCATGGAGATCACGATTGCATGAAAATTATGTAATAATCAGAAATGCCTTTCAAAAAAGCAGAGACACCGACATTGAACGACGCAAACTTCGAGAAAAAGAAGCCTTGCAGCATCTTTTCTCAACTAACCTTTCGAGGTTTCTAGACACAGTCATGGGAAAGATGAAACCTACTTAAAAAGGTGCAGCCGCTACCCCAGGTAGTGATGGAAAGATACCTGAGACAAAGACAGAAAGACTAAACACAACACTAGATGAATACAAAAATAAAAAATTATTTTCTACTAACCCGAATGAGCCAAATGAACTCCCACAGTGGCTCGTTGACATTCTCAAGGATAGCCCTAAAATCCCCGATACGGCCGCTGCGAGACTACTGACAGAAATCACGCACAAAGAACTGCAACAAGCATACTCGGATTGGAGTCTACATAGGTTGGGGATTGGGGGATTCTAGGATTGGGGGATTGAAAAATCACCATGCAAAATTATTAAATTTGGAAATGCCAAAAAGTTGCAAATAATAAAAATCACAGTGTTATTTTTATGAATTGCATGTTTTTAAAATCTGTTTTTTTTGTAATCTACATTGTAATTTCACTAAACTTTAAAAATTGTTCAGAATTCCAGAATTCATGTGTGAGAACAGTGATTTTATAAAAACCATCTTTACTTAAATAAATCGTGCGTATGTTAAAACCACTTTGTTTTTTTCTGTCGTACGTATATATTTCTAAACTTCTCATTTGCTCAATTCATTTCCATATTTTCCCAATCAATAAAAATTTGGGTAACACTCACGCAGGTACAAATAATACAATTTTTTTTCTCATATTGCAACAGTTAACAGTTACATACGGTAAGAACTACAATATTTTATGTAATGTATTGTATTTTGTCCCAGTTTGTTGTGCATGCACAACACCTTACGAAACTAATTACAAAAAGTTCAGGCCACCGCTCTTACGCCTTAGCTCATTTGTGACGACAACGTCTTTTTGCACCACAATAGTTCCATCAGTAGGGGGTCTCGAAATATTGAAATGCGGTGGCATCAGAGCGAACACGCAACGTTTAACTGGACAAAACTGGCACTTATGAGAAACAAATTCTCCAGTACCCAACAACTTTCTCTGACATTGCACTACAACTCGCGGATAATCTGGAGGCAGGATGAGCTGAGCTGCATTGGTGGCCTTGGCAGTTGCACATCCAGCTCTACTCTTTGAGGCAGCACACGTTGCATTCTTCCCAGTTCCTTTTTGCAAAGACCATTCTTTCATCTCTGGGACTCGGTTGGGGGACATTTTTAGCACGTGTGAAATTTGGTGGTTTGTGCACGCGTGAAATGAGGTGACGTGTGTTTACTAGTGTGTGAAATAATAGGTAGTCATTAAAAAATGCATAATGCCTCTCAAACAAAAAAAGGGAAATAATAAGAGGGGGAAAAAAGTCGAAGCTACCCTGAAGCCGCTATGAAGTTGCTTCCCACACTGTGGAATCTACTACTATATTTAGCGGCGTTTACAATAAAGCTCTACCAGAACTTAAGGATCTTATAGATTTTAAGGAAGCCTGCGCACGCAAAGATCTTCTAGGGAAAGATCTTTGCGCTTCCAAAGACAACCTCAAACTTTGTCACGCAGATTAAGCTTGCAGCGCCAACATCTTTAAAGCAATTCAAACTTAGCGGCGTCGCAAAGTTTGCTTGAGCAGATTGTAAGTTGCGTTGGTTGAAGCTTGCGCAAAGATAATCTTGTACGGAAAGATCTTTGCGCAAAGACAACCTCAAACATTGTCGAGCGGATTAAGCTTGCGCAAAGCTCCTTAAAGCTCTTAAAACTTTGCGGCGGCGCACAGTTGCCTTGAGGAAGTAAGCGTTGATTGAAGCTTGCGCAAAGATCTTCTAAGGAAAGATCTTTGCGCAAAGACAACCTCAAACTTTGTCAAGCAGATTAAGCTTGCACAAAGATCCTTTAAAGCTATTCAAACTTGCGGCGTCGCAAAGTTTGCTTGAGCAGATTGTAAGCGTTGGTTGAAGCTTGCGCAAAGATAATCTTGTAAGGAAAGATCTTTGCGCAAAGACAACCTCAAACATTGTCAAGCGGATTAAGCTTGCGCAAAGCTCTTTAAACTTTGGGCTAGTAACTTTAATTTAACAACCCGAACATGTACAAAGAAAAGTAAGGTAATTACGAAGTACAAAAGTCTCTGTGAAAAGTACCCGTCATCGATCACAAAAATACAACCTGCAAAAAGGCCACCTGTCAGTTGTACTGTAAAAAAGAAAGTCTGTCATCGATGACGGACAGAGTTCACAGCCGCTCTTCCACGGGATCTCTGGAAAGGTTTTCCGTCATCGATGACGGAAACAGTTAGCAAACGGTAATCTTCAGGGTCTTTTTGTGTCTATATAACTTTACCGTCATCGATGACGGAAAAGTTAAACAAAAAACAACCGTCTCACTGTGAGGAGCTTAATTGTGAAAACATAAAATAAAATATTTCCGTCATCGATGACAGAAATATTAGGTGAGCGCTCATCTGCATATTATTTTTCTGCCTGTGCGATGCATTCGTCATCAATGACGGAAATAAAAAACATCCTGCAAGAGCCCAGAAAGTTCACAACAACAGAAGAAGAAAAAACACCTACAATGCCGACTGGTCCCGACTCCCAGGGTCCCGCCTGGTCCCGCCTCAGTGTCCCGCCCAGATGGTCCCGTTCATGGGATCTGGTAAGACCCGAGACTCACTTGGTTAGTTTTATGCGTTATGCACCACCTACCTTTTAAGACAAATGCTACCTAAACTTAATATTTGGGACAGGTTCAACTGGTGTTGGAGCACTCCGAGCCAAGCGTGCCTTTTTTGGGATTGAGAGTTGCACCACCAGCTTCTTCGGGGCTGTGTACCACCTTGCTCAGGCACTTGCTGAGATTACCAAGTCAGAGGAGGAATAGGCTAGTGAAATATGTTTGTTGGTGTGTATATTTGTCTATTTTGGCCCGTGAATGTAGCAGACTGTTAAAGTAAACAAGAATAATGGTAAGCCGGTGGCAGCGGTAAAGTGTTGTGCGTGTTCAAGTGTGGTCACCAAAAAAATGTCTAGTGTGTCCCGCATGGTTTTCTAAAATAATCAAACCGGCAAAGAGTCTACTAGGAAACGTGAAGTTATTAGTCTGCATAAGTTTACAATAATAATGCAAAAGTGCACGGCTGTGGTAAAGTGTTGCGCGTGTCCGTCCGTGAAAGTGTTGCGTCCGTGAAAGTATTGGTACATAAAAGTACACCTGGAAAATGTCAAACCGGTGGCAGCGGTAAAGTGTTGTGCGTGTTCAAGTGTGGTCACACAAAATTGTTAGAAATGTGTCCCGCATGGTTTTCTAAAATAATCAAACCGGCAAAGAGTCTACTAGGAAACGTGAAGTTATTAGTCTGCATAAGTTTACAATAATAATGCAAAAGTGCACGGCTGTGGTAAAGTGTTGCGCGTGTCCGTCCGTGAAAGTGTTGCGCCCGTGAAAGTATTGGTACGTAAAAGTACACCTGAAAAATGTCAAACCGGTGGCAGCGGTAAAGTGTTGTGCGTGTTCAAGTGTGGTCACACAAAATTGTTAGAAAGGTGTCCCGCATGGTTTTCTAAAATAATCAAACCGGCAAAGAGTCTACTAGGAAACGTGAAGTTATTAGTCTGCATAAGTTTACAATAATGATGCAAAAGTGCACGGCTGTGGTAAAGTGTTGCGCGTGTCCGTCCGTGAAAGTATTGGTACGTAAAAGTACACCTGGGAAATGTCAAACCGGTGGCAGCGGTAAAGTGTTGTGCGTGTTCAAGTGTGGTCACACAAAATTGTTAGAAATGTGTCCCGCATGGTTTTCTAAAATAATCAAACCGGCAAAGAGTCTACTAGGAAACGTGAAGTTATTAGTCTGCATAAGTTTACAATAATAATGCAAAAGTGCACGGCTGTGGTAAAGTGTTGTGCGTGTCCGTCCGTGAAAGTGTTGCGTCCGTGAAAGTATTGGTACGTAAAAGTACACCTGAAAAATGTCAAACCGGTGGCAGCGGTAAAGTGTTGTGCGTGCTCAAGTGTGGTCACACAAAATTGTTAGAAATGTGTCCCGCATGGTTTTCAATATTTATGAAAACAGTCGAAAGACTACCAGTAAACTTGAAGTTATTAATTAGAATAATGTTTTAGGAAAACAGTCGGCTGACGGTATAGTTTTATTGGTAGGGAAGAAATATGGAATCTCAAAATTTTCTAAAATTACAGCTCTAAAATTCACAATTTCAAATGAATCTTTGGGGAACGGGAACCAAAATTTTGTTGATATTTTTGCCACAAATACCGTTTACTGAGGTTTCAAATTTTTGTGTATCCATAGTTTCACAGGGTAAAAATTAAAATTCCAACTTTTTAGAAACTTGAATTCTGGTTTTTCACCCTGTGATTTTTTCAATCCCCCAATTCCCCAATCCCCCAATCCCACAATCTATGAATGCTCCTCGGATTGTGGCATCTCTACAGCACCAGGACCCTCAGGAATGAGATACTCGCAGTGGATCAAGGGCCCAGAGAATTTTCAAGAAGTTACTGTCTCACTTTTTAACCACATTCTTATAACTGGGAGATTTCCTAAGAGTGCAAAATCTGGAGTCATCCTTCCAATCCCTAAAAACCCCTCTGCACCATGTACAATAGATAATTCAAGACCTCTCACAATGTTGGAAACGGGTCTTAAACTATTTAACACAATAATTGCTAACCGTCTCAAAACAATACTTAACACACACCCCATTCTCTTTCCCATTCAAGATGCCTTTCTTCCGAATAAAAACATAGATGACTCACTCCAAATTTTAAATGAAGTAATATCGGATGCCAATAGATACGACAAAGACCTCCATGTAGTCTACCTGGACCTCAAACAAGCATTTGACAGAGCTGAATTCTGGATGAGCAATTTAGCGCTCAGAAAGTTAGGACTCCCATCACAAATAATTAACATCATCACAGACATCACCAATGATGCCACTAGAATGGTGCTTACTGAAGAAGGCCTCACAGATGAATGGTCCCTCGAATGTGGAGTTCCTCAGGGAGAAGTTTTGAGCCCACTAAGGTTTGTAGCCATTATGGACATCTTGGCAATTTGGTTAGCAAAAAGAGCAAACGGTGTAAACCCGACAGGAACCACATATGGATATGAACTGAACTCGGAACGCCATAGACCAGACAAACCAGGAAACAATGTTATTCCTCCCTCCCAAAACCTATTAGAAAAGGACACCACTTTAAATATCTTTGCACGGTTTTTCTGTGATGACATCATTCTCGTAGGGAAAACTAAAGACGAAGTTCAAGACATGCTAGGTATAGTTAATGAATTTATGAGCTTCATCGGTATTCCCATCAATGTCAAGAAATCCAAATACTCTTATAGAAAGCGCATCAAACCCCAGGGCAAAACGGTAACGCGATATGACCCGTCCGATGATTTACTCATCTCAGGGGGTCACCTGGAGCCCAATACAAATGACTCAAGTCCTTCCATTGATTCGAAATGGAAACCCCCTGAGTCACCAGAATTCCTCGATTTCTCCAACAGCAAAGAGGTAAATAGATATCTCGGAGTATGGTTTGCACTAAATGGGGAATGGGACAAACAGGCGGAAATCCTCATCGACAGACTTAAATCTACCCTAATATCCATCCAACTGCAACACATGGCTCTACACCAGCTAAGATATGTTATAAATGCGGTTGTAGTACCGAGGATGGCATACCCCCTTAAAGTTACCTCAGCAATTGCCAACTCCTCAAAGAATGTCGCAATTGAATTAGACAAAATGATAGCTTCGTTTATAATTAAATATTTGGGCTGCCCTGTTGACACCAATCACCAAATAATCTGGACAGCGGTCTGCCAAGGCGGGTACGGTATTGATAGTGTCTTTGATATTGTAACTGCGACGTGTATTACTGAAACTTTGAACACCCTGTGTTCTGCAGATGAACACGAATATTGGCAACACAACCACACGGACCGTATCACTGATCCCCACCTCATCTCACTATACCGTAGAAACAGCAATCTATGGCTTAAAATAATAATTCAAAACATGAACAACGAAATGGGTAAAAACGCCATCTCGGGCTTCCCCTTATCACACTATGCAACCTACAGTCACACAAAAGACAAACGCTTTAACTGGTTTAGGCGTACAGGTCACATTATGGCAAAACTTGGATATGCTATCGACTCAAAAAATTACCCTGAAAATGAAGCGGGTGAAACCACATTAATCACCACCCTTCCCAGACAACTTTACATGTCAAGGAATGTTATCTCCGCAATACAAAAATACAACCTCAAGCACACAGGTTCCTTTTTGACTCCCTGCGGTGGAATGTTAAAAAACTGGCAAGAAAGTAAAGGTTTCTTTAGGCTGAACGGTAGTAGACCTCCTGGATGGCTAACCGAAATCGAAAAAGAAATGCTTCAAAACCCTGCAGATTTGGACCCACAGGCCAGATATGTCAAGAAACAATATAGAGACAACATAGTACCCCCCGAACACGGGTGAATATCATTGGAAAGGAAATGGTGACCGAAATTCCATCTCTCTTATTCACATTACCAACATTGACTGAGAGGCCATGTCAATACAATATACAGAATACAGTAACAATGCCATAAACCCTAATGTCTTTATCAGAATCGAAGGTACCAACAGTCTTCAATACGACTTTGAATATATCATCACCAATGACGGTTGCATCCTAATTCCAGCAGGTTCCATTTTTGAATATAATGACCATATGGACCCGCCCTCTTCTGTCCTTGCTACAGTCAGTGATATTAACTCACACTATGATTACATCTCAGACAGACAGTATGAGACCATTATTGCCAGAATGAAAAACAAAACTGCGGAGGAAGAAAGTGAATACAGCTGCCCTAGCGACTCGGAAGAAGAATCCACCCCCAACGCCGAAAAGAGCAAACAAATGGAAGATTATGATATGGCAAGCGATGGTTCTCTATTTGCTGGAAAGAAAACAGCGTGCAGTGGTGCAGCATATGCCATAAAAAACTTTGACAACGGGATGCCACTTGTTCGGAAGATGAATATCCCCCCCTCAAGAACTTTCTCCGCAGCTGGGCTTCTTATCAAGGAAGATATACAAAACCCGAGTAGCACATCTGCTGAAATTGCGGGACTGAGATTCTTACTCACAGAACAAAAAGAGAATCTCCTCAAATCCATGACTCCAATGGTACATGCCATTGACTCCATGGCCGCAATATCTGCTGTAACAAAGGATGGCAGATCCATGAGTGCTCGGGACAAACTACGTGAAGCTAATCGCAGAGATGTGCAGGCTGTTCGCCTACTGTTAGAAGAACTTGGCTTCTACAGTGAAGGAGACCACAGTAAAATCATCCTTAAATGGATTAGGGGTCACAATAATGACAAAGTCCATGACAGAGTGGACCGTACTGCTAAAAGAGCCTCATTCAGAGGGGGTTGCTCAGACATCTCCCGCTACGACCCTGCCGAGAAACTGCCCTTCTCATTATTCTTTTTTGAGGTCCCTATTTTAGGCGATATCCGTAGTCACATTAGAAGAATTCAACGTCTCTCACACTATCATAATTGGAGAACTCTACAGTCTCAAGGGAAGTACTTGAGAATGCTTAACGAGAATAACACCGCCCCCACTAAAGATATTTCCAAAATAACACCTAAAGCTTTCACCGCTTCTAGAAGCAGAGAACTCCTGGGTCTCCAAGCCTCTCCAGCACGTTTATTTAAACTGGGGAAAATCGGGACTGAAAACTGCCCCTACTGCCAACAGAATACAAAATGCACCTTCGAACACATCCAACTGGAATGCTCAGGACATAATAATAGCTTGCATAGTCTTAGAACTACCCAAGATGGCGAACTTAGGAAAATCATTGCTGAAGAAATCTCAGAAAAGCCTAAACTACTAAACCCTGGAAAAGGTACCACATATATCAAAACAGAGCCATCAAAACTTTTTCCACTTGCTGACCTTAGACAGGAAATGAAGGAGGAATTATACTTACACGCTCTCCCGGAAGCTAGCATGTACCGACCATCAAGTTCAAAAAAGAATACCATTGCTGTGGCCGCTAAACCTGAAGTGGACCATGTCACGGGGAAAATTAAATATCCCGAACTCCAATATGTCCAGAAGAAAGAGTTTTGGAAACTTTTGGCCTGGCACCGCCTTTCCAACAAAGCAGTTCCCTGCTCACTTGCGGAGTACTCGAATAGGGCACACGATATACAGGTTATACACGAAGCACTCAATGCATGTAAGTTTGAATCGGGGGATCCTAAAAACTGCTACGCAATCAGAAGAAGCCTTTCAGATATTTTGGTGGATGACAGGAACCTTGACAAAAACGGCTGTGAACTTTTCTCCAACCCACTAAATGCCCACCCTAGAATTCACTCGAGAAGATGCATACCCACTACAAGAATGAAGAAAGCTCTCAGACCCTTTTGCCACCATGGGAAAATTGGCTTTGATGGTCTCGCTTGGGATGCCTACGTGGATCCGGTAACAGGCATCGGCAGAATCGTTTATGGAAATCCCCCCTTTGATGGGAAAGAAAAGGGCAAATCATCGGCGGTTATGACTACCTTGGAAATGGGACATAAAGCGGCCAACACCGTCCCCGGATTTTCAGGAACATGGATTCTTCCGCTGTCTCCTAAAAACCAAAAGAGATGGTTCGACAAAGGTTTTAAACTTGTTTTCAGATTCCCGCATAACACTATTCCATTTATCCCACATGGCTATTGGACGGGTGATGACCCCTACGTTCTTCCAGGTGGCGGATGCTATAAGGATGACTTTTCGGATGTCGTTATCATAGCTATAGACAGTGCACCCAGTGATACTCAACCAGCCTTTGATTGGAGGCCTACACAGAAAAAGATTGCCAGATGGTTCCTCAATGTCCTTCCCAAGTCTAGAGTCACGGAGAAGAGGCTAGAATACACAGGAGTCAGCCCTGATATTTGGAATGAAGTTATGAACGAAAGCGACAATGTACTTCCTTCTTCGCTCTGCCCATGGCCCACTCAAGACCCTCCCTATCATCAGAGTGATGCTGAGCATTATTATGGTGGTCACTATGACACGACAATCACCAACGCAAATTCAAAGCCCTTTATTAGCACCGTGAAATGGCCCAAAGTACTTACACTCATGGGATACCTCCCTCCCCTTTTTGGTACTATCCTCAACACGATAGGTGTTCCCCGTGGCAAGATTAAACCTCTCCTCAAAAAGCTTTCAAGAATCTGTAGGCAACACACCAAAAATAGGCGAGACGTGTTTCTGTTAAACACCACTACCACCTTAAACACTGACCCGCACACAGTTGACATCTCGAGCAGTGAGACCATGACAGAAACAGAAGCTGTGCAGCAATCAAACGACTTTCTTCAAACCCTTCTGCAGTAATTTTCAAAAGTCTTGCAATACAAGATGGTTCCCTGTCCCATAGGGGAGCCCCCCCCTCTCCTCCCCCACCCCCCCCTCTCCCCCGCCCACCACGACCCCCTTCCTCAACGTCTCCAAATACCCCCTTTATTCTTCGACTTCCTTCCCCACCGCTCAGACTCAGCCACCCCTCCACTCACCCGGCCATGGCTGCTTCTCCATCTTCTAGAGTTTTTAGCTTAGCACCTAGCCTTTTCTCTAGATGTCACCCTGCTGAAAAGTGGGTTGAGCCCCTTTGTGGGCGCGCTATAGTAGAGGGAGTAGCCCCTGGTGTTTTCACTAGCCTGCTTTGCAGGGTTACCGCACTCTCAGGACTTTGTCCCCTTTGCTAGCGTAAATGTTTTATTATTAAAACAGTATATTTCCCTTAAGCATGAAGGAAAAAAATAAATTTTCTTAAGTATGGGAAAACGCAGGCGTCGACGCGGGCCGACGCGTTACACTCCTTAAGTATGGGCTTAAGTATGGGAGCCCTAATTTCGAAAATCTTAGAATGTTAAGAATGTTTGTCCGTCCGTCCGTCCAAGAATTTGTCTTGGACGGACGGACGGACGGACGAAATCTTGGACCAATATCACCTCTCCTTCTCCGTGCGTCTACGACGCAAGCAAGCTTGGACGCTCGACGAGATGATAGAGGTCGCACAAGAATGCTTTACGGATGGTGTAACGTGCGAGCACACCGAGAAGATCTTCGACTTCAGCTCTTGGTTTGATGGTCACGTCTTCGATTGCCACAATATTTTGGCACAGCAGGCTTTCAAGTTCAAGAAGGACGAGCACGGCGAAGTTGGCATGCAGTACAAACAGTATTCCATTTCACCCAAATGGTTACCCGAGACTCCATTGCCAAAGCTTGCTTCTACACCCCCTGTCGCGGGGCCTGGATACATCAAGCCGATTCCTTTTACCGAAGAAGGCATCGAAAAGCTTGAGAATACCTTGCAGGCGTTGAAGGACATTTTGGGCATAAAGCTCACGGACGTGCACGAAACGTTTTGGCGCGAGGATGTCATCGAGAAACAGCGCCACCTAACTGCTGGTGGAGAATGTCAAGCGCCCGCGATACCCTTCCAGCATCCCGAGAAAATCGCTATCGAGCGCAATGCCACCTTGGTTCGACTGATAGAGGCGCCCGCGTTGGCGATAGAAGCTGCCGGGGTTGCCGCCGTCCCCGCTATACCGGTGCGCATCCAACGCCGAATTGATCGAGCGCCGATAGAAGTGTACAACGGTAAACGAAAACACCAAGGTCGAGCCCAAAAGCAAGCAGAGCAGTACGTGGACAACGTCCAGTGGGAGGTCACCTACGGCCAGATGACAGTCGGCAGCTTTGCAGTGGCTCTCGCGGTGGAATCTGAAAACGACAAATTCGCTTTCCGCGTACAACTGAGGCGAAGCGAATGGTCGGATCCGTTGTACTTGGTGAAGGTGGAGGCGCGCTATCCGTCAACTCAACAGCTGCTATTTCGCTATTTCCAACCCAAAAAGCACACCGACACCAAGAAGAAGCACCTCGGCAAGCAGCTTGCGAGTCACCCAGGAGCTTTCGCAGCGCCACCGGGGCACCGACCGTCTACCGAGACTTTCGATAAGAATGAAATAGTGCTTGCATGGAATGTGGATGCGAAAGACCCCGAACGGAGTATACCGAACGAGCAATACGCGCAGATAGTCGTCGCTTTGCTTGCACAACAATCCAAACGCACGCGCAAGGACCTAGGCGACTTGAATGAATCGGATGATTCCGATGAAGACGAAGCGTTTGATAATTGCGTAGCGGTAGCGGTAGCACCTGAAGTGGACGCGTAAAGCAAGACTGAAAAAAAACATGTAAATAATATGTGTATAACGTGTATATAGATTCTGAGTCAAAAGTTCTTTGTGTTTTCACTCCTCCTAGATTTCGAAAAAGTGCATTTGACCTCAATTTTGTACCATAAAAACCATTAAATCTAATGCACAACCTGCACTTGCATGTTCTTGACTGTTAAAATGCGGCTTTTTAATCCTATCATGAGGTAAATAAGGCAATATCATTTTCACATGAGAATATCATTTTCATCGAATAGTGTGTTCCGCTCCCAGCTGACCTGCCACCTGGTATTCCGCCTCCACAGTACCGGACACGGCTTGCATTTCTGTATAATTTGGGTTTAGATTTTACACAGCAAAAAACAGAAAGCGTCCCTTTCACTCTAGAAGCAGTCCCTATTGTCTCAGACGACTGGAAAGTTGACGCTGCGAAGAACACTTCGGACTTGGAATGGCTATTTTCCAAGTTCAATACTATATCAAAAGCGTTTGGCACCAAAATGGAACGAACAGATAGTGGGAAGTGGTTTGTCCAGGCACGTGGAGACGCCACAGCGTTGTCCACCGACTCTGGCTCAAATCCATGGCTTTCAGCCGACAACTAGTTCTTGAAGTCAAAAGTGCTGACCAACGTTTTTCATCCCAAGCCCGTGTCTAACAGATGCACTAGATTAATAGAATACTCTCCTTCCATTTTGTAAGGTCGATAACGGTTTGAACTACAGTTGTGCCGCCGTGTTGTACGTTGCACGTCGTGTGGCCACATATGATGAAAAATGTCAGTATCGAAACTCAAACTTCGAATATATGTGAAGGGGTCGTAGTCGAATTGTAGTTCATGTATGTGGATGACCACATATTCAATATTCTGAAACGGCGTTGTATTGTGTTCGTGGTACAACGTGATGGAATTTATCATGTGAAACTAATTAAGCATCTTAGCAATAGTCTTAGCAATAGTGCAAGAGATTATTGAGAATCGAGATTCGGAATAGTCACGGTGAATGGGCTATGCGTGGTGATAGCTAATCGTGAGATGATCTCACTGAACGTAGCTCGAAAGAGTGGAGTGAGCACGTCGGACTTACTCGTCGGACTTACTTGTTATTCGCATATAAATGGTCACAAACGAATGTTCGCAAGGAGTATTGTAGGTCGTCGTCATCACCATATCACCTCGTTGTCGATATATAATGGACCTTGCACTATCCACTGAATCGTGTGATGAAAATATACCGTTCGATTCAATGACCAGGTTAATGTAAGTCATTTACGTATGGGATAATGATCGGCAACCTGGCGCAGAGGTATGCCAATCGATCAAACGAACATATGCATGCCGACTTTCATGGTAAACCGACGAGGCGTCAAGGGCCGGTAGCGAATTACATATAGACTGCTCGTAACTTGGAACCGAGCGTTTATTTCGTAACGGAGTTTTAAAACACGGAATGCGCCTACAAGGCACGCGGCTACATACAACGATCATACCTGCCATCAATATTGAAAAATCTGCCAACTTAATTCGCGAAATCTATAGCCCGGGATCAGCTTTCGGAAAGTTATTAACGTTTGATAGTATCCGGTGGTGGTCGTCCCACCAGGGCGCGCGCGTAGTATACTAGACGAAAAAGGATGAGTAGCGGCCCCTTTCGATAAGCTGTGCGAATAAGAACTCAGGTGGCGAGGTCTACACGGTCTTTCAGAAAACCCGATATATGCTGAAGGGGTTGGGCATTTGGATGTATCAGCTACACGCTCGACGTACTACACTGCAACCGTCGCATCATTTGAAGCAGGACTCCGGATCAACCTAAGTCCCATCAGGACCGTTTTGATCAGACTCGGCCTATTGCTGAGATTAACGACGACCCGACCACGCAAATGACGAAACTCTGCTGGACATGACACTGTGACGTGTGACCCCCAAACTGTCACATGTCGCATCCTATAGTAGGCTGGGTGACCGTCACCCGTAGGTGCGAAACAGCTTAGGTATTTATGTTCACCTTTCTTTATGCCAAGACACACTTTACCCTTCCGATCCCGAAACCCCTACCCTAGGGTTTATCTGACTAATATAGATATATATCAGCACAACTATATATCTAGCAAACTCTGCATTGTCCAATCGGACTGAAGTAACGGACCGCGGTGTTGATTCCCACGGCATCGATGATTGAGGATGGACTGCAATAATTTGATATCGAAGGAAACTACTCCAATCGGCGCGCGTGCGCATGTGTGTTGCCATAGGCGTGTGCCACATTATACCAACCGATGTTGGCACAGGTGCGCCTGACGATGCAACTATTGCACCGGCACAGGCGGTCCTGGACCAGCTGTTCAGGCCTCCTTGTGACACAAGCGCACCGCCGATTTATGCCAGCCATTGTTTGGTATGGGCAGCAAGGCTGTGCCAGCGGCGAGTGGCTTGGGCGCGCCATTCGGGTTGTTGCATGCGCGCGATAGTTGTTGGGGGCGGGAGGGGATGTTGTGATATGCGTTGGGGGAAGCGTTGGCCGTTGGGGATTATGGGGGAAATAAGGGGGAGGGGGAGGGGTGATATGAGTAGGTGTCGGAAGCTTCTGAAAGCATACGTCCGAAAGGTTCCATGTGTATGTTCAAGTTTTTAAAAAATGAATCGGATGCGAGTCGGTCTTGTCGGTATATGCAAAATCGGGTTCGTTAAAGGTCTTGTTGAGGCCTATTCGATTGCAAACATCGGGAACGATTATTGGAATCCGCCCTCACTTTCGAAAAGCAAACATACATTTTTTTCTGGATTTTGAAAACCTTACAAATTCGGTCTTGGGAGCAATCGTGCGGGTGGAAATGCGTTGACGGGTTCCAAAAGTGGGACGTTCCGAAACTTAACCGGGTTGTTGGGGCATGGCGATTGGGGCATACCATGCGTGCGCATTGGGGCTTGTTGGGGTGCGTATGGCTTGGATTCCACCTGCTCCGTGTAATGACCGCTTGGAACTCCGTATTAGGAATGAGTAAAGTTCGCTCAGTATAGACTGCATTGACCACTGGCTTGTCGTTCTCCTTGGCGCAATAGTCGACGGACGTTGAAAAATTGGCGCTTCCAGTGTGTCGTGGAAACTGCGAAGGGCATCCGACGAGAGGGCTAAGTTCTGGTAGTGCGACGTGGGCATTGATGAACAGCAAGGGGCACGCACTTGCGGAAACCATATATCGAGGAGAGAGCTGCAGAGAAGCTTGGCAGACATGTTGCATTCCGACGGACACAAATCCGTTCATTTAAATCTTTCCAACACGAGACTATGCTTGCAGCACATCGCAATAATTCGATTACGCGGTCACTTCGAAGGGTGGCAGGGTCATCAAACAAATGTCCATAACCACCGTTGCGATTCACAGGCACTATTGTTGCCATCGGGAGGCAGCAACAATAGTTGGTACAGGTCAGCCAATGAACTCGGGATACGCAAGCCTGTACAAACGATTTTGGCAGACGCGTCTGTACACAAATCGGCTCGCAAACGCCAGCGGCACACTCATGCCGTCACATATAAAACGCTGTGTTCTAGTGGGTGTTATTGTGACATTGCCATAGCCCCGCCCTCTTCCTGAATGCTTCTCACATCGCATGGGGTGATGGAGTGGTTTTTGTCGGCGGGCTTCGTGCCATTCAATGAGTACATGGACAATAAAACCGTAGGTACAGCAGTAGAGTAGAACATCCGACTGCACTTACTGGTATTTATTTTAATTGTTGAAATCGCAAACAATAAACTTGGCCGAAATTTTTGTTTTTGGGGTGGAAACGAATATAGATTCAATGTTTGTTTATTGTTGCTTATTGCAGTGTTGCGCCCAAACAATCAATTATTTGTTTACTTTGTTTTTTATTTTCTTTGCGAGATATCAAGCGCAATAATTACTCAATTCAATTTCAAAGATTGTTGTTTGTAGGGCGCAAGA
This sequence comes from Cymbomonas tetramitiformis, assembly GCA_001247695.2. Classification (NCBI taxonomy): domain Eukaryota; kingdom Viridiplantae; phylum Chlorophyta; class Pyramimonadophyceae; order Pyramimonadales; family Pyramimonadaceae; genus Cymbomonas; species Cymbomonas tetramitiformis. The sequence goes on along the minus strand of LGRX02003121.1, from coordinate 62,121 downwards.
ATGTCACATATGCATGGCATCATTAATATTACACCACAATGAGCTACGGTGATAAGGAATTGGATTCTCTACCGTAACGGGCGAGTGCCTTGCCATACCGTACAACACTGAATGCTTGTGCAGGAGCTTTTGGCGCGGTGCCAGCAACGACATGCGCATGTCGGTTAGCAATATATTGTGTTGCTGGGGCACATTGCACCACGTCTGCACCGTCGTACCATGAATGCTACCATAGAGATAACATCAAGGCAGCATTCGTTGATACCATTGCCGTACAGTCGGCGGTAACACAGAGGAATGCTAGTTGCTTAGGGATCCCTGGGCCCTTCCCCCCTACATGACGCAAAACCTTTTCAAAGAAAATTAGGAGTCTTTCCTGTACGTTGCGCTTAGGCTTTGGGCGGTTTACACAAGGGTCCGCGTTCATAGCTGAAGGGGCGACCCTTAACTTGACGCCGAAGCCGAGAAGTGACGTCTGTCGACGCGTATCCATCGCTCGGCGCTGTCTCGCCATTTCACCCAAGGCACTTTTGCCACATCAAGGTCTGGGTGACGCTAAGGGCATTTAACACAAAAGTTCCGGATTGCTAGATCGCGAGATATAAACGTTTTAAGTTTACGCTTAAGTATAATTAAGTATGGGCGGGAAATGGATGGTATCGACCACAACTTTTTCATGACGTATCCAATTTGATCCCTGAAGTGCGCAAAATGTTCAGATCGCTTTGGGCCACCTATTTTTCAAATAAAACGGTTTTTGGAACTTTTGACGGTTAAATGCCCTTAGCGTTACCCAGACCTTGAGATATGCATGCTACAGAACCTAATTTACACAATATACACGCCTGGGAGACCTGGGTGTCCGATTCAACCATTCGTTGCACGCTCTACTTGGTAAGTTGGTATGGAGCTGTCGCGGCAACACTTTTTCATAAATACGGAATATTCGTCGCTTTCTAAGACTTTGTCGTTTGTTGGCGGCGAGATCGCGATTGGCTTCGAATTATTTTGCGCATTGTTGTTTGTCGTTTTTATTGCAGTGACACGTCGAAATAAATAATTATTTAACAGTTTAATTTTATTGTTTTTTTTTCGTTGAAACGTTTCGTTCAAACGTTTCGTTCATCCGATGCGCAGGCTCGCTTTCAAGCGAGCGTTCGGATGAGGGAAGACTCCCTAGCGGACGAAACGTGGGCGAAGTTGACATCCGCGTTTCCACGAGAGTTCAAAGTACACTGTCAGATGCGCATGATGTTTCTAGTATGCATATGTAATATATGTGATATGCGCATGCTGTTTATTGTGCCTCCTTGCTAGGCATGCGTTGAGCTGCTGACTCGACGCATGCCCAATCACCCCCTCTAACGCGCCGCGTCCAGACTCCTACAATCTGAACGGATCCTGCGTGCGCAAGAAGCATGTTCTTCCTAAGACACCGAAGAATTAATATGCAAACTTGTATCGTGTTCGGCATACATTTGTATACCGAACACAACACTCGCTGCACTATCCCGCTTGTTCACGGTCTGTCTACGGATATCACACCACGTCAAATTCATTTGCCTACGCGCAGACTGCCATTAAAATCATTTGCCTACGCGCATTCTACGTTAAAAATATCTGCCTACGCGCATACTACATTAAAATCATTTGCCTACGCGCATACTACCAAAAATGACAGTTGCCTACGCGCACTGCGCATTTGTTTAAATATGCCGTTTAATAATTATTAAATTTTAAAATAAATCATCAAGACACGGTATAGGATGCTCGAACTCAATGATAGATGATGGTTGTGTTCTTGTTCAAATACAGATGTGTATGCTGCATAAAGCAACTGCACATGCATCCTGCATCTTGAAATCTATGCCCATATATCTTGAGGCTAATATATCATCTAGTTATTTATGATGAAAAGTTTATGTCAAATAGCTGATCACTTACTTCGTTAACCATTTCTGCTCCCTTGCCCAACAAATCGTGAGTCATCGGGGCCTTTCGATCGCTTCCCATATCGGTCTCTTTTCATCAGGAATCAAATAGCTGTCCCTGGAGGATGACAGTCTTAGTGGCGAATCAACCCTGCTATTCAAATGTATGCCTTCATCCAGCTCTTTGTGTTTCCCCCCGTTTCTCGTATACCCTTTATCTATGCATCTCCCACACAGATCTGCTTGAGCCCGAGAATCAACCCACTCCTCTAAGACACCTCGTTCAACACCACCATCAGCGACCCTGCTGTGAAATTTGGGGAAGGGGGGCAGGTTGTGGCTTGTCCTTTCATGTAGGGTAACCTATGCCACAGTCAATTGCGACTCTTCCTGACACATATCCCAAATCTGATGAAGTTGCGCAGCACCGCCGTCACCGCATTTCCAATTACCCTATGAATCAGGTTCACACAGCTGGCAAACTAAGCAATGGATTTGGGGTTCATTGCCACCGAGTTCCCCTCTGATGAAGGTCTTGCCCAGATACGGTCAGTTCACCACGACGACGCAAACAGCCGGCTGATGAGAAACACTTCTAACAACCTTCCCCCGGATTCGATGAGCCGTCGCATTCATATTTCCATGCGAGAAGGCGCAAGGGATCACTCCCGAAGTGGTCGACCACATGCCATCCGCAATGGTCACCTGTGGGAGAGGTGCCCCCTCACTTCCCCCGGCGCTGCATCTCTGAGCTTCCGGGAGCCCACCCTGTGTTCCAACTCCCACGGCAACTTTGGCGGGCTGCGGAGGCCGTCCGATGACGCCACGCCCAGTCTGAACACCTCCCTTGGGATGTGCCTTGCTGCTGATGTCAACCCCCCTCCCAAACCAAACCGATGCCATCAAAGCCCTCTCTGTAGACCGCGCACTTGTTGAAGCGCTTCGCTCAAACGAAACAGACACGCGCATACACTCCTTCAGCCCTTGGCCATCTTCAATCATCACTGGCATCAGCAGCTCGAGACCCGTCACCTGTTGACCCAATCAACTCTTTGTGGCTTTGTGCTCGGGTTGAAGGCGCCAGGCCCAATGCGCAACCTCCGCGGACACCTTCCCTGTCGAAAACGGAGAAGGCGCGGAGAAGGGAGAAAGGAAGGCACCTTCCCGGTCCCTGTCCCGATCTCGGTCCCGATCTCGCTCTCGGTCCCGATCTCGCTCTCGGTCACGCGGGCGCGTATCTATGGCCGTCCGGTATTCCAGTTCAAGCACTGCTCGCTGCTCCATCTCGAGGGCCCGCCTCTGCCTCGCCGTCTCCTCCATTTGCCAGTGGCTCATCTGCTCACGCGCCTCATCAAGCCCAGCCTGCGGCGAAGCGTGTTGCGTACTATAGCCCACTCAGTTGCCAGGTCGGCGGCGCGCACGAGGGCCTTACATCATGAGACGCGAGCGTGGGAAGGAGAGGAAATATGAGAACCAGTTCTCATAGCGTGAGGAGGCGCGTTAACAAGTGTCGAAGCCACGTGTATTGATCGTACGTAGAATGCCTACCGCAGCGGTCAGTCATAGTTACGTTGTGGGGGAAATACATGCCTCAGGCGCTGTGTTTGATGGCCTAAGCACATGTTCCAATCCCAAGTTTCTTGCCGAGAACACGCTTTTAGAGTAACGAGCAAAACACATTCGCGCTTGAATCTGTACTAAGAATACTAACGAAAACAACAGCAACAATAAGAGTTGCACAATAAGTTATGCAAAGGCGCGACCATGCCAGTCAGCTACTACACTGATCAGATTGAGCTCCCCGATCACTTTGCGCAGAGGAAATCGACGGAGCGACTTGTTCTGAATTGCCCAACTCATGCTCAACACTCGCCCAGCAGCATGTGTCGCCCATGCAGCGTGCACGTGGTAACCACAACGCACGTGGCAACCACAACCCACGTGGGGGGTGTCATTGCGCACTTCGAAGCCACCTAAAATAGCATCCGAGGCACCGGGAGCCGGGCGCTCTTTTCCACACATCGAGTCCGCCGTCTCTCTGCAGCAGGTTGTGTACACGCACCCCGCAAGCTGCACTGACTGCGCTCCCCTAAGACGCTCTGCTCGCCCGCAGTCCTCGGCGCAGCAGCCATGCAGGGCGCACCTGGCGGCCGCTCCAGTACTCGGCGTCCTTCACCTTCTCCACATACACTGCTGCTTCACGCAGGTCTTGCTCTGTACCCGATCCCACCGATCAGACACTGCTGCTTCACGCAGGTCTTGCTCTGTACCCGATCCCACCGCTCAGACACTGCTGCTTCACGCAGGTCTTGCTCTGTACCCGATCCCACCGCTCAGACACTGCTGCTTCACGCAGGTCTTGCTCTGTACCCGATCCCACCGCTCAGACACTGCTGCTTCACGCAGGTCTTGCTCTGTACCCGATCCCACCGCTCAGACACTGCTGCATCACGCAGGTCTTGCTCTGTACCCGATCCCACCGCTCAGACAGCCGCCGCGTCCCCAGGTCCTCTGTCCTCTTCCCGGGGCTGCACTCCAGCACCAGGCGGAGGGCCTTCGTGAACAGTGCACTCTGCGCGCGGGGGAGCTGCGCAAAAAGGTTTATGAATGGACGCTCAAGATAGTTCCGTGTCTTCCGCGATTGGATGCTTTCCAATGCTTAGATTTCCATGGACATGCGTGTCCCCCGGTTGAAGCGACACCCGTGGGGTCGAATGCTACTCTGGAGTAGATGAACTCAGGAGAGAACACTTCTTGCGCCGAGATAAGTCTTAGGCTCTCGCTGTCCAGAAACCATCTCAACGAAGTGGTCGGCATGGACCTCAACGTCACCCTTGAGGTGGAAGATGGATCGCTGGCCTTCGGTCTACATAACAGAGCTTTGGGAAATATTCCACGGTGACTCGCTTAGTGCTGAATGAGTCCAGATCTTGAGCTTAACCAAGATCCAATTCACCAGCTCGTCCCAGATCCAATTCATGAGCTGGGCTCAGACCCAATTCACGAGCTCGGCCCAGACCCAATTCATAAGCTCGGCCCAGACCCAGATGATGACTTGGATGCTTTCTGTCTTCGTAGCTATGCTCCCGGGTTAGGATTTTGGGATGCTTCTTTGAGGGTTAGAGATGCTTCTTTGAGGGTTAGAGATGCTTCTTTGAGGGTCAGAGATGCTTCTTCAGGGTTAGAGATGCTTCTTTGAGAGTTAAAATGCTTCTTTGAGGGTCAGAGATGCTGGCTGGCGCTATTGGAGGACCCTGCATACAGCTTCCCGGACATTTCATTGTGTAGGTAGTAGCAGGCGGCACGTGCTTCCCTACTGCTATCATCCACGGAGCGGAGAGGGAGAGCGGACGACTGTGGGCCATTTTTGGAATGGGCGGAGAGCATGCGAATCAGGATCTTGCAGCATCGTGGAATGATGCGCTCCAATATTTACCGCGCGGCCGCGATCGATGGCTGGGAAACACCCAACGAGCATCGCCAGGCTCTTGGCGCCCACAGGTGCGCGCATGAGGGCCGCTTACTCAGGTTGGCGGTCGCGTCCTCTTTGTTTGCCAGCTCCGCCTCCGCCTTGGCGACTCGCGACTCCGCTTTCGCCATGTCGGACTTCAGCATCGCCCCCGAACTCATTGCCGTCGCCTGCGCCCTCCTCGCCTTTATCCTCAGCGAAGGGGCACTGAGGCAGTGACAGCTCGGCCACTGCAGCGAGGAACACCAGGGACTGCCCCACGAGATAAGTAGCCAGAGCCGCAGAGCGATGACGCGCGGGGCTCTGACAGTCGTGGTGCCTGCCAGGGCCCACAGAGCCGCAGAGCGATGACGCGCGGGGCTCTGACAGTCGTGGTGCCTGCCAGGGCCACAGAGCCGCAGAGCGATGACGCGGGGCTCTGACAGTCGTGGCGCCTGCCAGGGCCCACAGAGCCGCAGAGCGATGACGCGCGGGGCTCTGACAGTCGTGGTGCCTGCCAGGGCCCATAGAGCCGCAGAGCGATGACGCGCGGGGCTCTGACAGTCGTGGTGCCTGCCAGGGCCCATAGAGCCGCAGAGCGATGACGCGCGGGGCTCTGACAGTCGTGGTGCCTGCCAGGGCCCACAGAGCCGCAGAGCGATGACGCGCGGGGCTCTGACAGTCGTGGTGCCTGCCAGGGCCACAGAGCCGCAGAGCGATGACGCGCGGGGCTCTGACAGTCGTGGCGCCTGCCAAGGCCCACAGAGCCGCAGAGCGATGACGCGCGGGGCTCTGACAGTCGTGGTGCCTGCCAGGGCCCACAGAGCCGCAGAGCGATGACGCGCGGGGCTCTGACAGTCGTGGTGCCTGCGAAGGGGAGGACCGGCGCCGATTGTGGTACCTACCAGGTCGGACCGTGTCCGCTGCAGCTCCTCCTCGAGTGCGTTCTGCACAATTCCCTCTCTTGGGCCCCTCAGCACCTCAACAGCGGCGACGCACCCCGCAAGCTCCTACAAGGCCTCTCAGCTCTCTCAGGGTCGGGGCTTGCTCTACAAACCACTCCTCAAGGCACAGCTCCGGGCGACTTCCGACACTTGGCCAGTTTCGAGCATGCCCACACCTAGGCCCATCTCTCCGCGACGCGCTGGGAGGGGCGGGCTGCAGCTTGGCGCTTTCGGCGGGGCCCGCGCCAGCACTGTGGGGCTTTGAGCTCCGCAGAACTCAGGCTGCGTCTGAGAATGGTCGTATTTTTCTGAGGAGCGCCAAAATGAGCCTGGGAGGGAACCCTCAGCCGTCAGATGCTGGCTAGAGCCTCTCATTGTGGTCCTTGCCGCCGTCCATTTCGCCCGGTTCTGCTGATTAGCCTGGTTGACAGCCTGGCAAAGGAGCGCAGGAGCTGCATAGGCTCCAGGAGAACGCACCACAGTGCTCAAAGCCGCGGCCAACTGCTTCTCAACGGCAATCTGCTCCAATTCCTGCGTCACCTGCGATGGGCACCGTGCCAGGCGTGCCATGTGATCTATGCGTCACCAATATTCCCATTGGTGGAATATTCTCAGTCATCCGGGTGCAGTATTCCCACACAAATATGTCACGGCTTACAAAGAGCGGTCATATAAGCCCCCCCACACCACCTCCTACACACCAACCCGTCTCCACTCCCGAGTGCTGCCAGCCTAAACCCTAAACCCTAACCCTAGACTGCACTGCCAACTTAGCTGTAGCCACACCGGTGCGCACAGCCCACAAGTTCACACAGTGTGCGCCGGCGTGGCGAAAGCGGCCGCCATGCAACAGCAGATCACCGCAGAGAAAGCCCCCACGAGAGGGACGCAAGGTGGACCGAATGCCGGCACCGCAAAGCCGCAGCGGCGGTGGTGCGCATGAACCCCGACCCAGGAACTCCCATGAGAGCCACTGGAGCCCTCGCGGATGCCCCTCACACACGCCAACCAGGGCGCATGGAGCTCGTCGAACCCTCTGGGCAACGGGACGCTCAGGGGCGCACCTTCTGATCCTTCACCTCCTGCAGCTCCCTCTGTATCTGCAGGGCCTGGTCCCGTCCAAGGGGAGCGAGGCAGACGCCCGGCACACTTTCCACCGTCAGATGCCCCACGCACGCTGCCGCTTGCGCACTCACGGGTTCTGCCTCCACACCGGGGGGTCTGCTTGTTTTTTAAGGAATTTCCAGAACGATTCCCAACACCGCCGAGGAGGGCGGGCGGGGATGCAGCGGAGCATCACAGGGAACGGGTATCCGCGGAAAGGTGGCCCCTCTTTCCGCCCCTCCGCTAGTGCGCACCTCTGCACTTTTCTGTGTCCGTTCATCGCGCATTCGTGTCGCCCTCTCCTCCGCCTCGCGAGCCAATTCACGCGCCTGCGCCATGCGTGCACCTCGCCGCAGCCTCAACGCAGGATTGGCATCGGTAGTTGACACCTAAACCCTTTGTTGACACCTAAACCCTCTGTTGACACCCGCGCTCCGTCGGAGAGGCTTACCAGGCAGCCGAACCAGCTGCGTACGCGTGGTACACCGTAGGTTGTTACACTTCAACAGGCAGACGAACCAGCCGCGTACGCGTGGTATACCGTAGGTTGTTACACTTCAACAGGCAGCCAAACCAGCCGCGTACGCGTGGTATACCGTAGGTTGTTACACTTCAACAGGTAGCCGAACCAGCCGGCGTACGCGTGGTACACCGTAGGTTGTTACACTTCAACAGGCAGCCGAACCAGCCGGCGTGCGCGTGTATACAGTAGGTTGTTACACTTCAACAGGCAGCGAACTAGCTGCGCATGCGTGGTATACAGTAGGTTGTTACACTTCAACAGGCAGCCAAACCAGCCGCGTATGCATGGTATCCCGTATGCTGTTACACTTTAACAGGCAGCCGACCAGCCGCGTACACGTGGTATACAGTAGGTTGTTATACTTCAACAGGCAGCCAAACTAGCTGCATATGCGTGGTATCCAGTATGCTGTTACACTTCAACAGGCAGCCGAACCAGCTGCGTACGCGTGGTATATAGTAGGTTGTTACACTTCAACAGGCAGCCGCGTACACGTGGTATACATTAAGTTGTTACACCCTATTGGGCCTTATAAGCCACTCATCAGGCTGGTCGTATCATACTCAAGCTCGGGGCTGAACAATGCAGCTTGATCTGAAGCTATGCAGTCGCTCCAGCATGAATGTACCACACGTATAGCGATTGGCGACGAGGGGACTCCAGGCATCCGGTCACGCCCATGCCAGCTCCTTCGAGAGTGACCGGCTGCATGCCACGTAGGCCCTCCCAAGTAGGATCCCCTTCCTCCAACAGCAGCTGCAGCGCGTCACCTGTGTTGTCGCACTGGCAGCAGTCTCTGCCTCCTGCTTAGACTCATGTTGCATGCGCACGAGCCTTGACTCGGCCTCTGCCGCCTTGCCCTGCAGCTTCACCACCTCCGACTGCAGCTCCTGCGCGCTCGCAACCAATTTCCCAGCCGCCTCCCCCCCGTACAGGGACAGGGCTGTCCATGCCCACGCATGGGCCTGCCGAGGCCATCCAATGAATCTCGCCCCGCCCTAACCCAACAGCGCAGTCATGCTGCCAGATATCGGTCAGATTTAGATGCCGACGGCCACATGCACCACCCTCCTCATCTCGAGCCCCACGCAGAGCTCAAGTCCAAACTCATGTGCGAAATCAGCGATTCTAGTTGGCCATATATATGTTACACGCCAATCGCGCCCCACGCCTATCGCGCCAAATGTCAGAGAAGCATGTTTTTCTACGCTTTTGTTGTTGACCGTGGTTGAAGTGAATACCTCACAAACCATAGGCTCTATGGGGCGCGATTGGCGTGGCATTTTAGACAACGCCAATCGCGCCGGGCGGGATTGGCGTGAACGGGGCACGATTAATCGCGTCGCGGGATTGGCGTGTAATATATGCACAGTTGGATGGCTGGTCATATGTGCACCATTGGGTGGCTGGGCATACGTCACCATCAGATGGTAGTGCACATGCGCATCGTTGGGTGGCTGTGCACCGTTGGATGACTGGCCGTAGGTGCACCGCTGGGTGGCTGTGCACGCATGCACCGTCGAGACCGAGGGCGCACGTGTTACAGGATGCATCCACTTTACGAGGGCAGCGGCAGAGCTGGCCATAGGGCCGCACAACCCAGTGCGCGGGACGGAAGGCGGCCGGGATACTGATTCGGGGCTAGTTGAGGGTGGGGGCCCGGGCCGGGGGAGCCCCACCTTGTTGAGTCTGGAAAACTGAAAGTCCTCCGCCTTCTCCTTGAGCAGCTTCTGCAGCGTCGCCTTACAGTTTGCCTCCATCTGCTCCATGCACTCCAGGTGGTGGTGGAGACTGTGCACTTCCGCCTCTAGCTCTCGCATCCGAGCCTGCAACCCTCCCCCCCCCCGCGACCCATCAACTTCTCCCATTCGATCCTGCAACCTCCCCCCACCCCCACCCGCTGCCCCTTCTGGTTTGCACATCCAGAGCTGCAGGCTCACCTCATGTCTTCCACCGCCCAACGGCATGGGAAGGGCAAATGATAGGGACCTGGTGTCCGCCAATATCATTGCCAGAAAGTGGTGGCACTGTCACATCGGCACGAAGGCTGCGCACCTGGGTCGCCCTGACGTCCTCCTGGTGCGCCTGCGTCTCCTCCTTAGCGCGCACCAGGTCCTCCTGTACCAGTGCCAGCTCATCCACGGCCTGCGCGCCCCATTCCCCAGGTCCACCCACCACAATCCGGGAGTGCCTCGTGCACCAACCAATGGAATTCCGGCGTGCGGCCATTCAGCCGACAAGGGTGGAACACCGTGGGCCGGCTCCGAGGATTGGACGCGGCGCCCCCAATCCCGCCCAGCAGGCATCAGCCAATCAAAGCATTGGCTTTTGCCGTGTGCCTCGGAGACATGAAGCAGCGGAGATTGCAGCCGTCTAATCTGGGATTGCAGAACTCGCCCGATCCAGCCGTCTATTCAGAAGTTCGGCCGAGATCTTGGTGATACAGGCCCCCCCCGAGAGCTCTCCACAGCTTTGAAATCTCCGTTGGTGGAGGGCATGCTCATGCGCTTACACACCTGTCGGGCCTCGTGCTTGTGCTCCGTCCTGGCGGCTTCCAGCTCCCGGGTATCCGCCGCCTTCCCCTTTAGCTCGGCCTAGGAGTGTCCGTTCACATTTGTCAGCTCGAACTACAGTGCATCGCGACACGGCAGCTCGAAATACAGGGCAGCATGGCACGTCAGCTCGAACTAGCGGCATAACGCCACGTCAGCTCAAATGCGCCGGGTATCACTCCACAATAGCCCGAACTACAGGGCGCCACATCACGCCAGCTCAAGCTCCCAGGCATCAATGTCAAGTCCGCTCCAAGCGCCCGAGGTCTCGGGTGCGCTGAATCGTGCAGTCCGCAGAGCTGACGTTACACCTGCTGTGCTTTCACCATGGCCGTCAGATCAGCCACCTCCTGCCGCAGCTCCACGGTCTTGGTGCGCATCGCCTCATACTCCTGCGAGTCCTCCAGGGAGACGCGAGCCTGCCGGGAGCCCCCCGAGCGCATCAGCAGCCATGTCACCCCACCTGATGGTATCCGGCGCATTGGGCTCGCTTACGCCTGCACGTTTACCCTAGGGGGAGTGCAGCAAGCATGATTTCTCCGATGTCGGAGTGCGGCTTTTCCGAGGATGCCGAGGAGTGCCTCGCGCGCTCGCACTTGGAAGGCATCCTAGCGATAGTGCTGCTCGGCGCCCGCAGGTTCCGCCCGAGCTCTGCTTGCGGCCGGGGTCCCGGGCATCACACCGAGGAGCGCAATCGCATGTTGTCGTTCACCAGGTTCATCACCGCGTCGCCCACCATGGTCTCCTCGAAATCCACGGCACTCGCCACAGGAATGATGTTGGGCACATTCACAAGCTGCCCTCCCACCGCCGGCCAATCGCTTCACAAAGCTACTCCCCCACCCTCCACATCGCCTCCTACACAAATGCTTCGGCCACGAGCAATGCTGCGCTGCGATCCATATCAATAAAAATCGGCGGCGCACTGAGACGGCTCGAGACGGGCCCAGCGTGCGGCTCGGAGGGAACCGTCTGGGACTGGCTCGGGGGACCCCGTAGGGTCCGTCACAGTGGCGATGGAAGATAGCAAGACCGCCCGATATCCACGTGATAGCAACAACCCCTTACATAACATCGCCTACGTGGCACCCAACACCACACAGCAGTCCTCCCCGAACAGAAACAGTAACCCCTTACCACTACCTACGTGGCGCCCAACAAGTGGCCGCGGAGCGGAAAGGCACAGAGTACAGTGGGTACCTCCACCCAGATGCGCGTGAGCATGGCGTCCTTCTTGTCACACATTTCCTGCACACCCCCAAAAGACATCGCTGATAACCAGCTTGCCCAAAAGACGCCACTGGATTCACAAGAGGTTCGGTACTCGTCCACGGCCGTGATGGGGTGCTGCCCAGGAGACATCCAGACTCAGGGGCCAAAGGGGGTGGCATTGGTTTATCAACCGGGGTGGGAGGCGGGGGATGAGGGGCGATCCACCTGCATACTGTCAAACTCCTTGCGGGTCACCTGCATGTCACTGGAATGGAGCTGCAGCTTCTGCTCTGCTTCTAGGCATCTCGCCTCTGCTTTCTTTGTTGCCTCTTTATAATCCTATCCGGATGCGGCATTGTGCCTTCCCCCGCACACGCGCCGCATCAGCAGCCACGCCGACGGAAACTCGCTCGCCTAGAGCGTCATGTTCCCCATCAAGATGTGGTGATTGGAGGCGGACGATAAATCGCTGGCGTGGAGCGTTGATGATGTGCATCGAGATGCCTGGCTTTGAAGCCGACGGCACTCGGCTCACCCGACGCTTCACACTTGAAACTTGACAGGAGGTGTTTCGAAGCTGGCGGCAGGGCTGGCTGCGTTCACTGTGCGCGACCGTCCCCTTACCTTGCGGGGCCTGGCAGTTGTTACCATCCCCGACCCTTGATGCGCTTGTTATGCGTAACGGTTCCTTATCCTTGCTGTGCTCACTGCGAGTTACCAGCCCCTACACTGACAGCCCTAATTCTTATCCTATCTGTGCTCTCTGCGAGTTACCAGCCCCTACACTGACAGCCCTAATTATCATCCTTTCTGTGCTCACTGCGGTGACCAGCCCCTACACTGACAGCCCTAATTCTTATCCTTTCTGTGCTCCCTGCGAGTTACCAGCCCCTACACTGACAGCCCTAATTATCATCCTTTCTGTGCCCCCTGCGAGTTATCAGCCCCTACACTGACAGCCCCTAATTCTTATCCGTAATGCGCACACTGCGAGTTACCAGCCCCTACACTGACAGCCCTAATTCTTATCCTTTCTGTGCTCTCTGCGGGTTACCAGCCCCACACTGACAGCCTAATTATCATCCTTTCTGCTCCCTGCGAGTTATCAGCCCCTACACTGACAGCCTAATTCTTATCCTTAATCGCTCACTGCGAGTTACCAGCCCCTACACTGACAGCCCTAATTCTTATCCTTGTTGTGCGCCCTGTGAGTTACCATCCCCTACACTGACAGCCCTAACTCGTATTAAAGAACGTCGCAGCCGGGCAGTCGTCGGAGGCCTCTGCGCTCCGTGCGGCACAGGCGCCACGCCGGGTGCCGAGTCGGGCATATGCACTGTTGAGTCGTTTCATCAAGCACCTCAGTTTGTGTGGGACATGCAGGTCACCTTCATGGAGGCCCTGAGGTGCTCCGCATCGCGGCGATTGATCGCGAGCTCCCGCTGCAGCTCCTCCTTCTCGGCACCCCTTTGGCGCGCCTGCCTCCGAGCCTCCTGCAGCTCCGACTCCTGCTCCTCCAGCTGCTTAATTCGAGCCTGCACGTGTTGTTCCGATATTCCGAGCCCCACATGGCCCATCCCTCGCCCCCGTCATTCAACTTCCCTGCGCATATTCTTGCTTGCACGATGAAACTGTGAGGTCGCCAAACGCCGTTGCACCAGTGCATGCGCTTTCTTGGAAGCAGCTGCAGAGCTTGGTTCCGAGGGCTGCAGGCAAACCCTCGCGCCGGCAGACACCGGGCGGGAGCTCGCTTGACGGAAGCGCGACCTCCATTAACTCTCAAAGCGCTGGCTGGCTTCAGAGCCGCATTCAGAACCTCGCAAGACTGAAGGTTTGCCTGGGGGCCGACTTCAGCGTCTACGGGTGGCAGCAGGGCCGACTCCGGACTTCGAAGGTTGCGCAAGCCGCGTACGGCCCGCATGACGCTGCTGCTTCCGCCGTGGCATCTGCGAAGATGTGAACGTTGGTGGGTCCCGCAGCCTGCCGGCGCGCGCACCTTGGCAGAGGCCAGGGCGCTGGTGTGGGCTCGCTGCTCGCTGTCTTGCTGCCTCTTGAGATCCGCGGCCTGCAGACCCGGGTGCACAACACGCCGGCATGAGGCCGGTAGCCGCTCCTAGCTCGTGAGACAAAGTGCTGCGAGTTGACGAGCAAGGCCGCCCTGAGCGGAGCGGCGGCCCCTGGCAGAGCGCGGCGCCGCGAGTAGCAGCCTTCAGGGGCTTACCTGCTGCGTCAGCGTTGCGACCTGCGTCTTGGCACCGATCGTCTGCTTCTCCATGCTGCGCGCCTCCGCACAACCTCAGCGCGGAAGGGAAGCCCCTTGCTAGAAAGCCCTCCCTTTGGCGCATCGCATGCACAAAACTCAATGCACTTAGTGCCGCAAGCCTCAGGACGAGCTCGGCTGCAGGCAAGACTTGCGAGGCGCCAGGTTGGGCACAGCACGTCTTCCAAACGCTCTTGATACCAGCAAGTAATTTCTCTGCGGATTCAAGCATCCCGCCGAAACAAGCATCGTGGAAACAAGACGGAACTGTTCCGTGATCCTGCCGTTCAATAGGTTGACGCCAGAAGAAATCATCGCTGCTACATGCGACATCTCCTGCTAGACGAGAGTGCGCGCTGCAGATGAGTCAACACTACTGGAGGACGCGTTTATATTTGACAAAAGCTGTCACCTGTTACGCTCTTCCTCGAGGGCACTTGCGTTCTCGCGCGCAGAGTTGAGCATATGCCGAAGATGCTCAGCTTCTGAAGAAAGAGCCTGCCATTCACAGCGCTCTGAGGCGTGCTGGCAGACGGACCACATGCTCATGCTTTGAAAAGCCGTCAAGTACACCGGACGCATGCAAGGCGTTTCACAGAATTTCTATATGACCACCACGATCCTAACCGCCAAACTCACTTTGAGAGGGTTGGAAGGTTTACGATACCTGGAGCCGGACTGGACTCGACGATTCCCTGGCTGAAGCGGCGGCGCGCTCCTCGCGGAGCACCGCATTCTGGCCACACGCTCTCTCAGTCATCGGCATCAACACGACACGAGCCATCACGCGAGACACTTGCTTGCGCGAGAAGCTCAGAGAGTGTTAAGGAATTGTAGCAGGATGCACGCCTCTCGGAGAGGGTAGCAAGGCGTTGACTTCTGATGCAGGTCTGCTCGAGATGCTTGCCACAATTGCTTGCAAACCGTGGATATCTGCCCATGCTGCACAGTTAAGAATCTGCGAGATACTTGTGATGTCAACCGTCTTGCGGTACAGACAAGCAATTTCGCTGTGCAGTCCATACACGAATAAGCGAAAGAAGAGTGCTTTCACCGAAAACTTCTTAGACAAGCAGTCGAATGTGCACTCGCGGAGCACCTGATGGTTAACAGCGTCAACGTCACGCTGCAGGGATAAGTTGAAAGTCTCGAGCGACTGGCATTTGGACTGAAGGTCTTCAACTTCGAGCAAAACCTGAAAACGACTCAGCGCATGCGCACAGTAAACCACGGGATAAGCCATGATGAGCAGCCAAACACTTTGTGAGGCGACGCGCTTAGGAGATGGTGCGTTCACCTTTCGTTCGCAACTCTCACGCGAAAGCAGTTGCTACTCAATACCCGGCGCATCATAGGTGATGAGTGCGAAAATATTTCTGGCTTATGTCAACGCAAGGAGTTGCAACAGCGATGTCGTCAAGGCACCGCAAAATGCCCAATTAGATTCAGAATTCCAAGGCTACGTGGGTTGAGCTTGCTAGAACAGCGGCAGAACTTTGTTGGTTGGTTGTGCACTACTTGCGCAAGCAACAAGATCTTTCAACGATTACCTTGTCTACGATAATAAAGGACTTCGGTTCCAAGTTATCGTAGATGTCCAAAGCCTGCAGTTTCCGTTGTATGTGCTCCTTTCGAACTTGTTCCACAGAGAGCATCGAGTCAACCCAGGGCGGGCTGCTATCTTCTCGCTTCGGAAGCAGGAGGGCGTCTCCCTGGAAGGGAATATCAGATTTGTTTAGATATTCTTCCATATGACATTGACTACAGGCTTCAGAGATAGCTTAGGCTTTCCTTTAATGTGTGTAAACTCAAGGGTTGCATTCGACTCTATGGAACTCGCGTTAGAAACTGCAAACTCACGTTCCGTTACACGAGTCGAGAGCTGTAATGAAGAGCAGCTCTCGTCTGCACTTCCCTCTTCCGACAAGCGACAGGCACAACCGACATCTACAGTAAGTAGCTTTTACCAATAGCGATTAGGAGCATTCGGCATACGATAGGACCCTCGTATGCGGCGTTAGATTTAAAATTGTCGATTGGGTGAGGAGAGCCCTTATTATGGGAAGAGCAACCCCCCTGCCATCCAAACACACTTCCTCCTCCCCTACGCTAGGCCTTGTCCCCAGACGATTCACGAAGAGTGTGATATATATATAGTGAGATATATATTCACAGCTCGGGAAACAGTCAGGAACTGGTGAAACGGCTAAGACAATTTGATAACACAATTACTCAGGGTTTTGTGTGTGTCGGATTGTCTGTCGGAGAGCACGTGACAGACTGCAAGTGACACTCGCAGTGAGGGGTGACACAGAAAGGGGGTTGACTGTCAGTGACACAAAGTCACCCCCTTCATGACACCACCTCACCCCGAAGGTGTGAGGTCACAGGCAGGATGCAGCAATTCACCCTAGGTCCTAGCTAGTACACAAATGTTACTCGGCCCATTGGGACCTTTTTCAGTCCATCTAGTGGCGGATCCCCGCGTGGGCGATGGCTAAGCAACAATTGCATGTCTAGGCTTGCTAGGTCATAACACAAAACTGCCGATGTCTGTTCTAATTCTTGGTGGCGGTGGTGCCCTCGATGGTGGAGGGTGTCGAGTGCCACCAAGGTGACGGTCAACCAATCCCTGTACGGTACAAGAGCCAAAAGCGGCCAGGCACCACCATAGCGAATGCGTCGATGGAGAGGGGGTAGGGAGGTGGAAAGTGAAAAATGCGGAGAGGGGACGTGATTGAGTGCATGGGAAGAAACCCAAAAGGGACGATGGCGAGGGGCGAAGTGAGTGCGATAGCACCACCAGACACCACCAGATGGTGACTAGGGGGCGTGTAAGGCGAAGGCGAGGGAAGCGGAGAGATGAAGTCGTGGAAGTCAGAGAGTTCGTCGTCGACGACGGAAATGTTGGCGTCGAGGTTGATGTCTGGTGCGCAAGCACCACCAGACACCACCAGAGCGTTGCCAGAGGTAAAATGTCGTTGTCGAAGTAAGTTCAACGTAGAATGCAACGCTACCATGCGGGCACGCTGACGCAAAGAAGCCATGACCACTGAAACTGTAAAATCTGAAGGGGAAGAGGTTTGGGTTTGTGGCGACAACTTAAATTTCTGTAAAATTAACCATTTCCAGCGATGAAAAAACCAATGATGGGTCAAATTTCGCGGGGAAAACGCCGGTCAGGTCAAAAACTTCGTGAGATAAGCCAATTTTGCTGCAGGATAAGTGCTGCCAGCCAGAGCGTAAAGTAAAATCGTGTTGACAAAGTAGATGCGTTGATAAAGAAGTGGACACGAAAGAGAACTCAAAGGGAAAACGTAGATGAGCGAAGATGCGCGGAAGAGATCCGGGAGATACGTGGCCGCGAATAGATACGTGAAGAGACACGTTGAAGCAAACGTTGAAATATAGATGCGTTGAAGATACGTAGATACGAAGATACGAGGTGGTAAATTAACCGAAAAACGTTGGTGAAGATGCGCGGAAAAGTTCCGAGAGATACGTGGCCGCAAATAGATACGTTGTAGATACGTGGAGACAGTTGTAGATACGTTGAAACGGAGACACGTTGAAGATACGTTGCGGCGAAGATGCGTAGATGCGTAGATACGTGTAGATACGGGAAATAGCCAAAGCACCGTTCACGAAAATACGTGGAACAGGCCGATAACCTCACGAAGAGTGTGATATATATATAGTGAGATATATATTCACAGCTCGGGAAACAGTCAGGAACTGGTGAAACGGCTAAGACAATTTGATAACACAATTACTCAGGGTTTTGTGTGTGTCGGATTGTCTGTCGGAGAGCACGTGACAGACTGCAAGTGACACTCGCAGTGAGGGGTGACACAGAAAGGGGGTTGACTGTCGGTGACACAAAGTCACCCCCTTCATGAACGATTCACGATATGGCAAGCGGCCATAGGAGAAGTTAGTTTCGGGTCATAATTAGTCTACCTTATTGGTGGTTGCATATATAGAGGTAGATGACCGTCCATCGGAACTGTCCGTGGATCGGAACCGAGTCTGTTAACTATGGAAAGTGTAATATATCATATATCGGTTTTTGGCGGGGCAGAATTCGTTTCGAGGATTTTCGAGTATTAGGTCTATATATATATATATATATATATATAAGATATTTCACTATGTTTCACATCTATGTATATTCCTCTCAAGCTCCTGACGATTATAGCGATACCGCGCCAATAGTACGGCACCGTTCATCATAATTAAACACTTTGCACGTTGCACGGTACGAATATGGTCCCCGCATTGTGAGATATATTGTACCGCAATATATCGGGTGGTCACTGAATAGTTTGATACAAGTGTAAACTGATTATAAAGATAAACGAATATATAATGCATCTGTGACCTAGGTATCTGTCACCAAGTATTGTACGAGTACTGGTACAGTCGAACCGCGGAGTCATGCAAGTTATGACCTACGGTGCACTGAATCCAGCACACCGCCCTGTAACCGTACGGAGTGTTGTTCAGGTGGCAGAGAGCGGCTCGCAGATAAAGCCAATTGTTCCGAAACAACAAACAGCTAGAAGCTGGAAACTGCTAGAGGGAGGCCTGTGCTTTAGCCAGTGATACTGGCTGATATGCGAGCCCCCAGTATATGATATAAAATACAAGTATACGCTGCGTTGTAGAACGGCAACACAAGCGTAAGATAATAGCGGGATGAGTGCAGAACTTCTGTGTGAAGATACTGCTGAAGCACAACGCTTCCTCATCTATACCATACGTCTCCCATCGCATAGATGGTACCGCCATTGGGTTGTGAACCCGAGACGTTGGTTGAACGACCAGTATCGTCAGAACGAATAATACGTTCGCTCCATAATACTGCGCATGCGTGTTCCGCACATGCTTAAAGCAAAGATGGTTCTTGTTTGTTACTTCAAGATGTATCTTGCTTTGCCATCTTCGAGTTCGACGTACGAACTCTCGATGACAGGTGTCATTCAAGTCTTTCCTTGAATAATGACAGATGACGTGACTTATCATCTGACGACATGTACAGTCATAGTCGACCGTACTGACGACTGTCATTATAATATATGACATGACTCGACATGACATGACATGGTATGACATGTCTGACAAGTATGACACGTATGACATGTATGACACATGTGTCATCGGTCATGACCCTGTATGGTATGACATGTCTGACAGGTATGACACGTATGACATGTATGACACATATGTCATCGGTCATTACCCTGACAGATCTCCCCTCTTAAAAGAGTTGTGACCTCACAACGGGCATACCTTTGTATATGTCTATGATGTCTTTGTTGGTGTTGCTTCTTGCTGGTACCAATCTTCTTACACCGATTTGAGGCGTCCCTCATGGTGTTTTTAGGTTATTGGGGGGAACTGAGTCCACTTTAGTCCCTCACCTTACAGTTCTTAGGATGTAGCCCCCTTTGAAGTTCGTATCGTATTTCAGAGTGACGTTTCAAGGTTCAATGAATTGCGTTTCGTGATACAGATTGACGCTGGATTACTGATTGATCCACACGTATCGTGCGTCAGAGTGACGATTCAAAGCATCCGAAGTGTACGTTACGGATTATTTGCGCTAGACGTCGTCGCTTTTGCGAACGATGATCCCACGAATTAACAATTTCTCATTAATCGAACGATTCTCGGCCTTATATAATGCAGCCAACCCTTCCTCCCCTCCTTAAGCTACTTTGAGGATCACAGGCGGCAACGGGGAGCCCGTGTTTGTTTCCGGAGTTATTTCACCGGGGGCTTGTTTTAATGCAAACGGAGAAGGCCCTGCTTACGAGATATTGGAGGGTCTTTATAAGTCCACTTTAAATCCTCACCCGTCTGCCAAACTCCTGATATGGTCCAGTACGCACGCTTTGACGAACATCTATCGCGATGAGTGAGAATGGATTCGCCACGTACTAATGTGAAATTTCTTTAGTTATGTTTGTCAAGCACAACTTAGGATCACAACTCCGTCTACCTCAGTCGATATCTCCGGTAGCTTCGGATGACTGGCCACAGAATCCGATGACAAACCACGGTCTTGGCAAAGGTAGCATTAGCAGTTTTTCACAGATATTGGTACCCGCATATGCGTATCTGTGTAAGGGTATGATTTATACAAGGCTCACTACACCTTAGCAAGGAAGGATCAATTCCTGCTCCTGTCATATCAATTTGATGCAGGGTAAAAATATTAGGGATATAACCCTGCAGTTCTCGGGTTGCAGCCCATTGCACCGAAGGCGCATCGCAGTTCTTGGGATGCAGCCCTGATATATATATATATATATATGACCGATGGACGAAAACCTCTTGGGTATATGTTTCCACGGCCTGATTATTATTTGGTCGGCAATTATTGGCAAAAGTCATTGGCTATCAGCTTTTGACTCAGAAGCCACAATGTTATAGAAGCTGCGACCTATTGTGATCATATGCGGCAGTTATGCCTTCAGCATACGTAGACAATATGATTATGTGGAACTTATAATCCCACTTAAGTTGCATCATGATAAATTTATCCAGGTGTTAACAAGTGTTCAGGATTTGCTAAGGGGTTGACGCCCCACAAGCCAAAGGTCACTGTCTCATAAGGCTCGCCTCAAGTGTGCGGCTTTGAGGATTAGCGTCCTGGCGAGGCACAGTCATGATGCTTCCTAGTCCATAATGGAGCTGGAAATGAGAATGCTCAAGATATCCGAAGGCAGGAAGGCTTTTAGAGTTACTGTCAAGATGCTTAACCTTGATGGAATGGCATTCGGATATGCTGGATGTGACACACCGACAGTAAAGACTGTCACCTGTCACTTCCTATAGTAGGCTGGGTGACCGTCACCAGTAGACGGGAAACACCCGTTAGTATTTATGTGTATCTCTTTTATCAATCTGAGACTTTTACCGTTCTGATATCGAAACCCTTAACTCAGGGTTTATTCTCCGTTATCCGATATATACACCCGACTATATATCTGACAGGTTTGGCCCCACTTACGTTTTATTTAGCCACTGCGACACCGCCAGCATGATTGGCTAAAGCCAGACGCTTGGGATGGAGTGAGGCGCTCCGCGCGTGGAAGTGCCGGCAGTCGCGGGTGTGGCCTAAGTTTTGTGGGTTGATTTACGGCTAGCTGAAGGCCTTTGAGGACATTTTTTCTGCGGGATTTAACGTTGGATTGGTTTACGCATCCTGGTTGGTCACCACACCGTTTCGTATCGGCCGCCATCTACCACACGACTTCTCGAAATTTCTGCTCTCTCACGGCAGCCGTATCGACGACCCACCGCATTTCTTGGCCGCCCAAGACTACCGCATTTTTTTTCCCACGTCTTCTTGCCTCACTCCACCCCTGTAGTCTTCTTCATCATGGTTACTTCTACTAGATCAACGGCTAGCATGGCGCATCGCCGCCGCACATTAAGTACGATCTTTGACTCCGTTGCTGCCAGGCATGCCAACACGCCCGCGACCCCGACAGCGGCACAGCCGGCCGCTAATTCGGCGGGTGCTACATTTCTGGCATCGGTGCGCACCTTACAGCGGGAGCACTTCGACATGAAGGTGGCGAAGCACGTCCAGCGCAAGTTGTTCGACGGCAAAGAGGGGAGATTTTCCGGTGCGGAGCCCCACGCGGCGGCCATCTTCACGAGGATGGTCTCTGCCCTGCAGGCAGCATTCGTCACTGAGGACACCGGTTTCCTCCCGCTCTTCACGCTGGACGACGCTACTTTGGCCGTCCGCGTGGAGGCCAACAATTTATTGTTCTCCACGATCGAGCTGCTGATCGACCCCTCGTCGCCCGCAGCGGACTGGTTGGACTCGTCCCACGCCAGCTTCCCAGCAGACGGTAAGCGTGTCCTGCTCGAGTTCGCCCGTCGGATGATCCCGGTTGGGGACCCCTTCCAGGGGCAAGCGGACATGTTTGCCGTCCGCATCGCTGCGGGCGTGGACCCTCATGGACCCATTGAGGACTTCAACGCCGCGCTCAAGGCAGCGAGGACGAGATCAACGCTCCAGGACGAGGACGTGAAGTCCCTTTTCATCAAAGCCCTCGACGCCACCTTCTACCAACCGGTGGTGTCCCGTTTGCTCCTTCACGACCAGCGAGCCGCCCACGACCTACTCACCATTCAGCAGTGGGTGCGGGAGTGCTACGGCGAGCACGTGCGGGCGGGCACCGCCACCGCATCGGCACACCGGTACTCCCACGGCACGCACTTCATGGAGAAGGACGTTGATGGGTCGGGTGCGGCGAGTGAGATCGCGGACTTGCGGACAATGGTGCTCGACTTGAAGAGGCAATTGGCCACCTTCCTCGTCACCGCCGAGTCCGAACCGTCTCCGCGGGGATTTACCCCTCGCGCGGACAAGCCGGACCGCCGGGTCAAGACCCGTTTTGCAGCCTCGCCCCTCCCCAAAGGGGGGAATTGGTCTCAGTCCGTCTCGCGGAAGGTGGCCTTCCACCGCGAAAGCGGTGCGACAATCCCGTACTGCCAAAATCAGGTATGTGCTAAGGGGAAGGCGAGGCACTGGCACCGGGACTGCCCGAACGGGGGCAGGACCGGACTCTCGGCCTTCGCCTTCGCCGAAGAGGCCGAGAACTCCGTGTTGGCCGCGAAGTTCCAACACGCCATCGACAACAGCGACCCCGTGGAGTTCGACGCCCTCTGCATGCTTGCGGGCGGGAAGCCGGAGGTCTTCACCGATCTCTCCGCATGCTCGTTCTGCGAGGAGGGCGGTGAGGTCCTCGTGTCCGCCGTCGCCGAGTTCTCTGAGATGGCGCACGCGGCTGGAGCCTCCACATTCAACATCAACACCTTCACTGCCAACATGCCGGTGGTGTGCCATCTGCATGCCATGACCGGTCGGTGGTGCTACGTGGACTACCTCGGCGATCTCGGCTACGGAGGCTTCGCCGACTGACATGGTTCATGGCGTGCCGTGTGCTATCCCACCTCGTCGCCAACGGCGGGAGCAGAGGCGGCAGGGCCTCTACATGGCTCCGATGCCGTGGCATCCCGGGCCGCCACCGCCTGCCGAGTTGTTTGTGGACGGCCCTCCGCTGTCGCCAGCTTCATCTTCAGACGACGAGGCTCCACCGTCGGGCAGCACTTGGCAGCATCCCGGTGCGGTGCAGCCTCCCGTGATCGAGAACTCGTCGATTTCTTCTACGAATGATTCATCACCGGCCCCGGGGGCCGGCAACTGCTTCACAGTCACGCTGCTCCGAGCCGGGCAGACAGCTCCGAAGACCACTAGTGGCTAGAATTATTCACGCCGTGCCTGCCTGGGAGTTAGCTGTGGTATAGCCTCCTAGATGTGCGGAAGGGCTCTCTACATTTGAGCTGTGTTTAGGGTTTTAGCAAAGTAACAGCAGTATCTGACAATCTTGCTGTGACCTGGGACCGCCCTGACCAAGAGTACAGGCCCCCAGTTGTGCTACAGTTTCCTCCTGAAGTTAAGTAGGGAGTTTGTTTGCTTCGTTCACTACTAGCTCCGGTCACCACCCTAGGTGGTGTGCTGGATGTGACACACCGACAGTAAAGACTGTCACCTGTCACTTCCTATAGTAGGCTGGGTGACCGTCACCAGTAGACGGGAAACACCCGTTAGTATTTATGTGTATCTCTTTTATCAATCTGAGACTTTTACCGTTCTGATATCGAAACCCTTAACTCAGGGTTTATTCTCCGTTATCCGATATATACACCCGACTATATATCTGACAGGATACAAACTGTGCAACCATGCATGTGACTTATGCATTGGTGTATGACTTTGATGAATTGTCTCTTGTCATGAACTTGGAAGGAATGACGGGCAAATAGCTAGAGTGGCGGATTTACTCACTCGGCTTTGCTGTTATGGAATTCGATGCCTGATGGCACAACTGACAATCCTTTGCTCAGATGCTTTCCTTAAGACATTGGCAACAACTTGTGTGCCAGCTTCTCTAGATTTGGGGAGAAACCATGGATCAACAATTCATCAATCAAAACACATGTTATCAAGGTTGATTCAACGAATCCTTCAACTCTTGAATTTCGACAATCAGCATCTCAGGCTGTTGACGTCAAAGTGATGGTCGTAAGCTTACAATATAGCTTATTCACATTTGAAAATCCATCGTTCTCCTATGTCAGTGCCCTTCATATAATATGATAGAGCCGGAGAAATATGCATCTCTGATTTCCTCATAATGAACTTCATGTGATAGTAAGTCAAATAAGACTTCACTTGATGCTTCAATCGGCATGATGTGCCGTGTCATCAACTTTATGGCTGCTATACACAGATGCTGGAACTTTTGATAAGATTTTTAATCTTCCAAGCAAAATCACAATGATGTAAATCAATTTGTGGCAGCTGTATGAAAAATGAATGAATCTATACTCTTCCTCCCCCTCGTAAAAAGAGATGTATCAAACCAATCAGATGGTGATGGAGGATGTTATTCAATCATTATGTTATGTGAAAAATGGTTTGAATCAGACTGAGATTGCTCATCGAATGCTTTAGAGGTAACAATGTCAATCTGAACATTGATTCTCTCTACGTCATATTGGCAATATGCCTGACGTTTTTGAATGTGGCAAATGCCAGATGATGTCAAATGCAGTCGTTGGGTTGCAGCCCGACATACTTTGTCAGTTCAGGGTCACTATAGTGTACCCAACTTAGACAATGGTTCTGGATAATGATTGATGTCATGATGAACAAAGAAATCAGTGATGGTACCGAAGTTAACTTTGGTATCGAAGCTAATGGAGAGTCAATCAAGAAGTGTCTATAATGACAACAACTTACTATTATCGTAGTCGATGGATGGCTGACATGTCATTTCATTATGAATAGAACATGGCATTGCCTAGTGATATGTGTATATTCTTCAGCACATAATCATTTATCTCAACGGTGCCCATTTTATTTTTGGGCAAACACTATTCAGAGACTTGTTATGATAAAGAAGTATGAATGATGAATGTGTCATTTCAATCCGATAGAATTGTGACTTGTTTTATGACTATAGAATTTCTGTCACTTTCCAGAATGAGGATGAACTGCGCTTGGAAACCGTATGCAGATTGCGGGTTTTCCAAGACTTCGTGGCCTAATGGATGAGGCAACAAATTTCTAAACATTCCAGAATGAACTTTCAAAGAGTTTTCATTCCTCGATGAAGCATGCTTGTCTTATGTGCCAAAATGATATGAAATTACAAATATGGTGTTAATCTATATGTGGATGGTTTATACCATTGTATGCTATTCCACAAATAAGTAGTGATGTCAGAATAAAAACTTTGGACAATTGCAACTCAGTACAAACTTGAGTGCATTCAAGCCCACTTATATGTTCAGAATCTGAATCTAATGTACTTTTCTAGCTAAAGCTACCATTGACTGTCCAACATCCACTGAGGACATTGTTTCCTACGTCTTTTGGCATCACGCTCAGCTTTTTTCTTATTCTGCAAGCGCCTCTTTGCTACTGCTACATCCGGAACGTTGTACCAGCCACGAAACTTGCTGGAATCCACTAGCTCATCTTCTGAGCTTTCTTCATCCAAAAGCAAAACTGGCTTCAACATGTCTTGTTCTTCCATCGAGGACGAATCACACAGGGAGGCAGCAGACCTGCAGCATGCGAAGAAAATAAACAGCAAGAAAGTCACAATGCAAAATCATCATCTATGAAGGAGATGGCTCCCATCATAGGGTGGTATATTGGCTGTTTTCATATGACACATGGAAAACATGAATAACTCTTGGAGAGTTTTGGGATAAACATCCTGAATTGGTTGTGCTTGACTGCTCTATGCCCAAGAATGACCGAAGAGATTATTTGCCATCTTTTAGCCATGTGGCGTGGAGGCTGCTTAACAACGGTTGGGTCATAAGCTAAATAGCTATGTTAGCTATGTCTGGACGAGAATACCATCTGATACGCACATGGCACCCCAAGGGGGGTCGATGCTGGAAGCAGCCCAACAGACAGTGGGGACCCGAGAGCCGACGGAACAAACGGATCACTAAACTCGGATATACAAACGATATATACCCGAGATGAGTGACACAGGCTGACCACCGAAGATGACATACAGGAATGACACTAGACTGTACGAACTAGTCGTAGTGTCAATTCCAGCACACCACCTCATCTGAGGTGGACCAGCTAGTGACACTCACCACCCTAGCTACTAGAGTTTACAGATAAATGTCAAGATGTTAAACTCTAGGAAGCTAGTCAAGGTCACAGGTGGCAAGATGAATGTACAGGCTAGCAAAGTAATACTGCTAAGCCTCGGAGATTGCTAGGACCAATTCCTGTCTGCTAAAATTAATGCTCTGCCAGCTAGTGGTGGGTGCTTTGATAAATCTCGCCTGTCTGCATGTGATGGAGAATGCTAAAAGAATTCTGCCTGTCGGTTTTGCTCTATACTTCTGCGAACTGTAGAGGTCTCTTGCCATAAAAATGTTCGTCTCAATCGGTAAAGCTGCCCGCTAGTGGTGAGAATTTCAACAACATCCTCTGACCAAAACTACAACAAGTGGTGGAGAAATGCCAAAAGGAACACCGCCTGTCTGTTTAAAGAACTAATAGTAGTCATCATCAGAATCGTAACTAGCATCATCCTCACAATAAGAATCTTCATCATAAAATTCTGCACCACCAGTTCCAACGGAATCGTGGGCTCCTGCCTCCCAGGCAGCCCATTCTTCTGCGGTGTAGATGTCCTCGTCATGCTCGTACTCAACGGCAGGTTCATTCTCAAAAGAAACTCTGCCAACTGAAAAGCCATTTTGCGGTAAAAACTCTTCCCCAAGTGGGGCCTCGAAACCTCCGCCATAAGAATCCTGCTGAAAACCTGTGTCCAGCTCGGAATCCCGTTCCAATCGATCGGACGAAAAATGCGGAGCGGCCAAGTGGCCATCTTGCTCCTCTGCCTCCTCACAACTGTCGCTGGAATCATCGAAATACCCAAGTGGGTACTCCGATTCATCCTCATCCTCACTAAGTAAATACTCCTCATAACTGTGAACAACCCCAGAGCCCATATAGGGAGGTACAATGGGAGGCGCATGGACATAGTGAACTTCGGTTACCACAGGAGGGGCCTGTGGCACCATCTCGCTTGCCCTAGTGGCACTAGGCAAGGGTCTAGTGGTGGAAATCTGAGTGGAAACTGATTTTGTCGCCAAAAGCGCCAGCGCATCGCCCACTCCTACTTCGCAAAATCTTCCGCTCGAAATACCAGAACCAACGGTCTCGGCCGAGACACCACCAACTTGTGGCTCACTAGCCACCATGATGTTCAAAACTATCGGAGAATTCTCGGTCGAAACTGCCGAAATCTGAGCCGCCTCACGGAAATGCGAAATAGCTAAATGCATGGAAGAGCATAGAGAGGTGAGCTGTGATCTCTTGAGAGTTGACACCCTCGCAAAACCAGTGTCGATAGATCCCAAAAGAGCTAGGAGCTCTTCACTCTCCAAAATCTGCGATGAAGTCATAATCGAATAAAGAAACGAATACAAATCCAAATAGAGATCGCAAATGAAAATAGCCGAAGAGTACCACTCCGTCGAAATCACCCAAAGCCGTAAGCAGCCGCCTCCAGAAAATACGTAGAATCTGCTCCGAAGCGTCCCACAAGGCGTGGAGACGCTTAACCGAAAGATAGGGCGGAAATAAAATAAAATTCTACGCTAAAATTCAGTTCACGCGAACGTGAGAGGGACCATAACCTGCTGGAAGCAGCCCAACAGACAGTGGGGACCCGAGAGCCGACGGAACAAACGGATCACTAAACTCGGATATACAAACGATATATACCCGAGATGAGTGACACAGGCTGACCACCGAAGATGACATACAGGAATGACACTAGACTGTACGAACTAGTCGTAGTGTCAATTCCAGCAGTCGAAATGACCAAGTTGGGAGTTTGGGTATTGCCCGCAAAAATCTCCAATGTATTGTAGTGATGATAATACATGTATTACCTAATTCGATGTTGATAAAAACGATGATGAATTCGGTTTTGGCCAATTCCATGCCGCGTGATGTCAATACGGGCTGAAACCCTAATGGGTATGTCTGGAATGACACTAAAATAGTTAGGGTTTCGGGATGTAAATGAGTTTATATATCGATATAATGACAGCTTAATATCGATATCGACTTTCGATGCCTCTTTGAACCTAAACTGAAGGGGATCTTCCTATGAAGCTCACAGATTCAGTAATTTTATTCATTTTCCTACTTTCGCGACAGAGGTGCACCCTACAGCAAAAATGACTTATAGGAGTGTTATTCAGGTAATTTACATATATTCACCTACAGCATGCCCTTTAAACGAGGGAATAAGATAGGTTGAATTGCCAAAGCAGGAGTGGAAGCTACGGCTACTGCAGTGGATGCAGAAGAGCATATGGTACAAGTTCCCCAAGAAGCCAGTCTCCAACCTGCGAGCAACCGCGAGGCAGCAAAACTGTCACGCACGCACGCACGCATAACAAAAGACAAACAAGCAGCCGAAGAGTATGTTGAGAACCTAACTAATAAAGTTTTGGAACTAGAAGCACAACTTGAGAGTGAAAAGGAGCAGAAAAAAAACAATCGTCGGTTGGCGCTAAGATGGAAGAAGCGTGTGCAGCAGCGCCAGACTCCAGGGCCAAAAAAACAACACCGCGTACACCGTCGGTAACAGCTTGAGGAGTCGGTTGCCAACCCTGCACTTAAACGGAAGATACTAACACGTATGGCTGCTGACATACATGAGTTCATCGGGGAAAAGTTCAGAAACCCACTAGATGGTGCTGCTGCAATTGGGACCCTATTGGAAGACATATCACTGCACTATCAACACCAGCTCAGACACGACGCTAGTGAACAGGCACAGTCACCTAAAGAAACTAAAGCAGCCATCGTGATGTTGCCTACGGAAGCGACGGCCACGTCACCATCCGGTAACCGTCGCCCCCTCCCCCCCCTCCTCCTCCCCCGGAACCGGGATTTAACCCAAGCTGAGTGGGGTAAGCCCCAATACTCAGACTACAGTCCCCAAAACTGTTGCAGGATTTTTGCACTCCTTGCTAAGCTCAGCGTTCCCTGGCTGCGGGTTGTATGGGCGTATGCGGACCTACCTGACCAGATTCTCCGTCACGGGCACCTTCTTGACTTTTCGATGCAGGGCCTTGAGCACCTGCACGGCCAGCGCAAAACCCACCTCCGTCATCACATCAACAAACGGAAGACGGGGGACCTCAGGTCTCGCACTGCACAGAGCTTAAAAATAGAGGTGGCCAGCCGCATCATCAGCAAGTCGCAGAAATACAGAAACAAGTCTCGCTACCACAACGAGAAAATCTTCAAACTCCGCATGGAACTGGCAACGGCACCTCCGACTGAAACAGAAACGACGGAGGGGTGAAGAACTTCGTTACGTACCTGCAGCTTGCTGCGCCAACCTGACGCTCCGACGCCGTTCTCCCTTGTCCCATATATCAGCCAACATAGCAGCATCTTCTGGACTGAACCCTGCCCACGGGTTATCTTCACGAATAGCTTCTGCGTCTTTTGCTAACTCGGCCGAGTGATCTAGTAACTGTGGGGCAAAGCGTATACGCTTCTGCCAAAACTTCCTAGGTATTTTTGATACTGCCTCTTTCATTGCTGCCTCTGGTAAAAATCTGTCTGGCTTGTGCCATGCTGCTGCTGAGAGGGGATATCCCGTAGGAATATTCAGGGACCCCTGCAGGTTGAAAACTACAATCTGATAAGTTATCTTAAGTGTATGCTCCCCATAAAAGCTTATTGTGTGTTTCATTGTCACCGAGATTCCTACGGTCTTTATCTCACGTCTTGGCAATACCCTCGAAGCCCCGAGACCGGTCGGGTAAATACGCTCAAACTGGAAAAACTTATCAACGTTATTCTGGTCGGTAATAAACACCGTGACCGTTTGACCACCGTGGCGGGTGTTGGACTCTCCTACTTTCTTGCCCAGTGGTCGAACCAAACTGTCAAACACCTGCTTAGGAAATCTACTTATCGTGGTGTTCCGTTTTGCTGCATCCTGACCTTTGAGGTCCCTGAACACATCGCGTGCGACCTGGACGGTGAACCCAGCGTTCTCGACAATAGATAAGTCGAGGTTCCTAACCTGCTGACTGCAACCAGGTTGGCAACACTTTCGTGTATCGGGCAGCCCATGGCCTTTCAGTGAAGCCGTCCTGAGCTCTAAAACGCATTCTATGCAGAAATGAGCCATCTTTTCCGTAGGGCACCCGAGGCCTAAAATCAGCTCAAAATTGTAGTGTTCGGGTGGCTATGACCGGGGTGAAAATACAGACAGTTAAGAACCAAACTCGAAATTCGAAAACATGCAAACTTTTTAAAAGCAGCCGAATTAAAATCTGAAAAAAGCGTCCCAGGATCCTATGTTCTCAATTCGTAAAGATTTCGTGCCGCGTGACCTCAAAAACTGACGAAGCTGGCAGTATCTGGCAAACTGTCTGGCTGATATACGCAAATACGAAATGCTGAGGGCTGCTGTAGCCGCGTAGAGAACAGGAAAGTTTTTTCAAGGGCAAAAACAAAATTTGGCAGTTAGTAGCCGCCTTGAGATGCCACGTAGGACGCGTAAACCGGATCCGCGTGTGACAGGGGGGTGGTGCCCGTTTTATTAGTTGACAATAACAAGAGAAATGTCGGTAAAAGTCACGCGCCAACTTGGTCATTTCGCGGGTAGTCATGGGTGCCATGTGCGGGCTGATATGCGTGACAGAGACGGTGAAATAAACGGTGGATATAACGGACAACGGTGGGTTATACCACCGAGGTATGCGTGTTTTTACAGTCTCCACAAACTCTGTGAAGCTGGGACGAGATGCTCGGGTGGTTTCGCAGTCTAAGATGAGATAATAAAATAACTTGGGTGTTTTATTATCGGTCGGCTGGCAAGATGCAAGTGACACCACAGGGCGAGGTGTGACACAGGAAGAGACAGTCACCCCCAGTTATGGGGGGGGCGAAAGTCTGTCTTCCCATGACACCACCTCACCCCGAAGGCGTGAGGTGTCACGATGCAAGCTAGCCAATAAGGCCGGGGCTAGCATCCTACGGTTGGCCACAGAGGCAAAACCCTAAGAAACAAGCATCTTTTGAGACCCTAAGAGGTCTTTTTCAACCCAGCTAGAGTGGCTCCGCCGCGCTGGTCTCTAGATGCGTGCTCTACAGTAAGTCGCGGTCTATAAGAAACGGTACCTACAAGAAACCACCCGCTAGATTTCTCGCCAAAAACTAAGAAACCCATAAGAAACCACCCGCAAGCAATTTCAAACCAGAGATGTGAAAACCCCCCTTATTAAGAAATCGAGACGCTAGTTTCACCGAACCCTATACTCATATTACACATATCTGTTAAGAAATTGTCGAAATCAAGCAGCACGGAAAAGTATAGTGGTCTTTATCGTGGTTGGTATATCACACATTAGCATTATGACTAAGGCGATTTCGCGCGGGGAATATTTAAGAATATAGATAATGCGACTACGATAATAGCGAGAGTTGGGCATATTACTGTACATATATATAGTATCCAGCTTGGTCGTACAGTGCGTGTACTATTCAGTTTGGTCTTACAGCGCGTATACTATCCAGCCTAGACTTACAGTACCCATACATCCAGTTTGGTCGTATAGTGCAGTTGAGTGTCTCATCCTAACATCACTTAGCATAACCATCGCATTCAGCAATGTGAGTTGCATGCATCAACCTACTTTGCCTTCTGCAGTGCTACCAACCAAGCTCCATCTGTAGCGTTAGCCATTTCAGCCTCAGGCAGACCACCAACATACCTATATTCACCGGAGGCAGTGGCTCGCTTCACGGTCGTCCACCCCATAGTAGACATTGAAGCTGACCCCGGACGTCTAATAAGGCCCCTAATAAGAAACCACGTAGGCTAGGACGAGCCTGAGACAAGTTATAGATATAGGTGCATCACTGGCAATCTGGCATCCAATAAGAAATCGCTACGCTACGTCTGATCTACAATGCATCATTCATTGATACTTAAATAAGAAATCGCACACGCTAGATCAGATCGGGGAACTGGATGATGCACGATTAAGAAATATTTCACGCTACAAGAAGATTTTCGTATGTGCACCAATAAGAAATCGGCATCGCTAAGCCCAAAATTTCAGTCCGTCAGATTAAGCCGCTAGCGCTAGCGAAAACCCGCCGGCTTCTTATAGACCGCGACTTACTGTAGGGGCTTATGCCCATGCATGTGCTGTGGGGATGACTACTCCCACAGGCCAGCCAGCGAATCTAGCCCAAGTAATCGAGGGTGGACGGCGGCGTAGGTCTCGATGGTGGACGAAGTCGAGCGCCGCCAGGACGTCGTCATCCAACGCCCACGCGATGCGGTGCGACGATGTGTGGTACCAACATAGCGAGTGCGGGGACGTGGACACCCCGAGGGGGGCGAAGGTGGAAAATGCGGTGTGGCTCCACTCTGCCGCACACAAGTGCGAAAACAGAGAGGAAAAGTGGTGGGATGAGGGATGCAACACCTGCAAACACCACCAGGCAATGGCCAAGGGGCACGCAGGGTGGAGGGAAGAGTGGAGGATGCTGCGGGGTGAGCTCGCAGTGGTCAAAGCTCATGTTGACGATGTGGTTGATGGACTCGATTTTGGTGTCTGGTGCATGAGCACCACCAGACACCACCAGATCGTAGCCATGGGTAAGCTCTCGTCGTCGAATCACGTGCAGTGCGGAGGTAACTGCAGAAATGCGGGCACGCTGACGACACGAAGCCATGGCCGCTGTAAGCTGTAAAATCTGGAGCCCAACACTTAGGGTTCCCAAGCGAAAACGTAATTTTCGCTAAAAATAACCAAATCGAACGATGGAAAAGGCAATCTGGAGTAGATTCCCGCGGGGAAGACGGTGGTGACGTCAAAAATGTCGTGCGATAAGCCAATTTTGCTGCTGTTGAGGTGCTGCTGGCCAGAGCGTAAAGTGAAATAGATGGGGACGACGTAGTCGAGAATGAAGGTTCATGTGGTCGAGGACAAGGTGCTCGAATAATTTCCCGGTGCCAAGGGGGACGCGGGGTGAAGATGGCGGCAAAGAGGACGAAGGTGCTCATCAGCCGAATTTGGTGAAAAGCGGGATAGTTACCGCACAAGGTACGGGATCAAAGAATCCGAAAGCGTGAGCAAACTCGCCAGTGGTGAGGCCCATAACCTGACAGAGACGGTGAAATAAACGGTGGATATAACGGACAACGGTGGGTTATATGCGTGTTTTTACAGTCTCCACAAACTCTGTGAAGCTGGGACGAGATGCTCGGGTGGTTTCGCAGTCTAAGATGAGATAATAAAATAACTTGGGTGTTTTATTATCGGTCGGCTGGCAAGATGCAAGTGACACCACAGGGCGAGGTGTGACACAGGAAGAGACAGTCACCCCCAGTTATGGGGGGGGCGAAAGTCTGTCTCTCCATGAATGCGAGCCCTCAGTATATGATATAAAATACAAGTATACGCTGCGTTGTAGAACGGCAACACAAGCGTAAGATAATAGCGGGATGAGTGCAGAACTTCTGTGTGAAGATACTGCTGAAGCACAACGCTTCCTCATCTGTACCATACGTCTCCCATCGCATAGATGGTACCGCCATTGGGTTGTGAACCCGAGACGTTGGTTGAACGACCAGTATCGTCAGAACGAATAATACGTTCGCTCCATAATACTGCGCATGCGTGTTCCGCACATGCTTAAAGCAAAGATGGTTCTTGTTTGTTACTTCAAGATGTATCTTGCTTTGCCATCTTCGAGTTCGACGTACGAACTCTCGATGACAGGTGTCATTCAAGTCTTTCCTTGAATAATGACAGATGACGTGACTTATCATCTGACGACATGTACAGTCATAGTCGACCGTACTGACGACTGTCATTATAATATATGACATGACTCGACATGACATGACATGGTATGGCATGTCTGACAGGTATGACACGTATGACATGTATGACACATATGTCATCGGTCATGACCATGTATGGTATGACATGTCTGACATGTATGACATGTATGACACATATGTCATCGGTCATGACCCTGACAGCCAGGGCGGTCCCTTCCTAAAACTGCTGCTAGGATACTGCTCACAAGCTAAGTTCCCACAGCTCAATCTTACAGCTACTTAGCCACTTTCAAAGTGGTCCACAAAGCTGCAGAGTTCACCAGTGTTGAAGATGCTGTCAGAGTCAACGATGTTCAACCAGAACCAGAGTCCAGAGACCATAATCCAGAACCAGAGTCCAGAGTCCAGAGACCAGAGACCAGAGTCCAGAACCAGAAACCAGAACCAGAATCCAGAAGCCAAGACCAGAAGCCAGAACCAGAGCAAGACTCGTAGAACAAATTCAGGAATTCAGAAAGTTGAAAATCTGATTCCAAGTCTGCCGAAACCACAAAAGGAAAAGGAATGCCGAAAGTAAAAGTGCACGGCAAGGCAGAGAGACTGTTGGCAGTCACCCCAGTGGGATGCACTGCTGCGGTGAAGTCAGCGGCTCGATCGAGCACCACCGAACCCTGAACCGCTGATACACATGCAAGGCACATGAGTGCGGGCAGGGCCAGGGATGCAAAAGAGAAGACCCTCGGCAATGTTGCCACACCGACACGTGACCGTGTAGCCGGTGGGGCCGAGGGAATCTCGTCTCCGTGGTAGGCGATAACCGTCGGAGCCGTCGTCATCGTCGATCACGGAAAGCTCAACCGGGTGAATCGAGCCGTGAGATCCGTCAATCGAACATAAATTAAGAGACGTGTCTCCGCATGCTGGCAAGACCCGGTCCATAAAAGTGACCCGGAGCGGTTCCTCGAAAGGAGACTCGTGGGCCGTTGGGTCCGATGGCAAAACAAGGTAAAGCCTAGTGTCGATCTCGCGATTGGCAGGCGGTGGCACATCGCACACCGCCTGCGGCACAGACAAAGTGCCAAGGTGAAGGGAGGGCTGCACACCGGACGTGGCAGCACCACCGACCTGTGCAGCCGTAGCTGCAGACCGCAGGGAGTCCAGCACACACAATGCGTCGGCCAGGACATCCCCCATGCCGGTGTCCGAGGCACCACGGCTTAACCCCCTATGGAGCGGATGGAATTTTTTGCCAAAAGCACCAGTTTCACAAATGTGTCGTTTTCACGGTATATGGTGCCTTGGTAAGTGTGGGTGATTCGTTACATGTTTCATAACTTGTTGGAAACAGCACAGCAGCCACGGGGAGAACGCTCCCGGCGAGATAGAACGAACTCAATAATTGATAACATACGGGAATAAATATTCTGACTGACACAAGCAGAGTCACCGAAGATGACATACCGGAAATGACACGTGACAGTACAAACATGTCACAGTGCCAATTCCAGCATAACTCCTATCAAGTGATTTTGGTCCATAAAATACATGATCGCATGATATATACAACGATATATCGGTGATATACAAGCCAAAAAACACGTTTTCCGGGAATCAAAAGTGTCAAAAATCAGTTCTCACAGCCGCTTATTCGAGTATTTTTAGGTCGCCCCTCGACCATAAAACAATCGCCTTTGCTGGAATTGGCACTGTGACATGTTCGTACTGTCACGTGTCATTTCCGGTATGTCATCTTCGGTGACTCTGCTTGTGTCAGTCTGACTATTTATTCCCGTATGTTATCAATTATTGAGTTCGTTCTATCTCGCCGGGAGCGTTCTCCCCGTGGCTGCTGTGCAAGGTTGGCAATTCAGAGTTCAGATCGGAATTCAGAGTTCAGATCGGAATTCAGATCGTAACGTAATTCAGACAAATTCAGACAAATTCAGATGAAAATACGGTTTAAGCCTATTGGAGCCATAATAACAACCACACGAGGCGCGCGGCACGAGCCTGGCACGTAGGGACCTGCGACAAGTCCCGACTCCCGAGGAACCTTCCATAGGCCTTGAGGGAGCAGAGGGACCCGTGGTGAAATGGCTTGAGCTGCAATGTATGAGCCGTGGTTTTAGGGTTTAGGGTTTAATGCATAGTGGTTAGGGTTATGTAGCCTTAAACCTTAAACCCTAAAACCCCAGCTTATACATTTTAGGAGCGGTTGATTTAGGATTTAGGGTTTAATCCCACTAAACCCTAAATCATTAAACCCTAAACCCACAGCTCCTACATTTCAGCTCATGCCATTTTACCACGGGTAAACCCTTAAACCCTAAACCTAAAACCCTAAATACGGCATTAGGTGTGCTTGTCAATGGGAAACCCAAATCGAAACCCTAATTTTCGAAACCCTAAACCATGGGCGGGCGGGGGGAGGAGCGGGTTGCCCCCAAAATTGGAGCGATGTCGCAGACGCAGAGCCTCCGAGATCTCCGGAGCGATCTCCAAAATGTGATCATTGGCCGCATCACAAGTCCCGAAATATCATCCTATGGGTCATGATGACATCCTAGCATGTCGGGGTACCCTTGGGTGCACTCAATATGTCGTATTCATATGATGTGACAGTCACGCGCGGCCTCCAGAGGTCTCCAACACTCTAAATTTTGCGAAACAGAGGCCGCGGTAAGTCCCCGACGACCGATCACATATGGACACATCCTAGCATGTTGGGGCATCCTCGGGTGCCGCACAATTCGTCGTGTCGAGGCGGGAGTAGCCTATTAGATGAATACCAGGTCACCTGCAGAGCCTTTGAGGCCTCCAGATGTCTACTGGAAACAGCAGCTCAGGCAGTGAGGACCCGCTGCCGACGGTGAAACAACGGATCACTAAACTCGGATATAAGAACAATATATACCCGAGATGAGTGACACAGGCTGACCACCGAAGATGACATACAGGAATGACACTAGACTGTACGAACTAGTCGTAGTGTCAATTCCAGCACACCACCTCATCTGAGGTGGACCAGCTAGTGACACTCACCACCCTAGCTACTAGAGTTTACAGATAAATGTCAGGATGTTAACTCTAGTTAGCTAGTCAAGTCACAAGTGGCGTGATGAAAGTACAGGTTAGCAAAATAAATACTTGCTAAGCCTAGGAAATTGCTAGGACCATTCTAGTTTGCTAAAAGTAATACTTTGCCAGCTAGTGGTGGGTGCTCCCCACAGAACTCGCCTGTCGGCATGTGATGGAAGAATCATAAAACAAATTTTGCCTGTCGGTTTAACTCGAATACATTGTGAACTGGAATAGGTCTGCTTCCATAAAATGTTCGTCTCATTCGTTCAAGCTGCCCGCCAGTGGTCAAAATGAATAACAGGATTCTAGCTTCCAAAACTACAGCAAGTGGTGGAGAAATGAAACAAAGAGCACCGCCTGTCTGTTTAAAGAAAATTAATAGTAAGAAGCACCACCAGAATCGTAACCAGCATCTTCCTCACAATAAGAATCTTCATCATAAAAACCAGCACCACCAATTTCGTCGGAATCGTGGGCTTCTGCCTCCCAGGCAGCCCACTCCTCTGCGGTGTACTCGATCTCATCGTCCGCAGTAGACTCATCTTCAAAAGAAACTGCGCTCACATGAAACTCGCTCTGCGGTAAAAATTCCTCCCCAAGTGGGGGCTCCAAAACTCCGCCATAAGAGTCCCGCTGAAAACCTGTGTCCAGCTTGGAATCCCGTTCCAATCGATCGGACGAAAAATGCGGAGCGGCCAAGTGGCCATGGTGCTCCTCCTCCTCCTCACAACTGCCATCGGAATCGTCGAAATACCCAAGTGGGTACTCCGATTCATCCTCTTCTTCACTACTCAAATACACTTCATAATCTCGCCGCCCAGAGCCCATATAGGAAGCTGCAACTGGAGGTGCATGAATGTAATGAACTTCTGTGCGCACAGGAGGGGCCTGTGGCACAATGTCTCTTGCCCTAGCAATACTAGGCAAGGGTCTCGTGGTCGAAATCTGAGATGAAACTGATTTAGTGGAAAGAATAGCGGGCGCATCCCCAACGCCTGTCTCACACAGCGAAACAGCAGAACTCGCGAAATCATCGGAACCAGCACCACCTGTGTGCTCTCTGAAACAATAATCTCCAAAATAATCGGCGGATCTGCGGTCAAAATCTGCGGAGAAATCTGCGGCGTACGAAAATGCGAAACAGCTGTGTGCAAAGAAGAGCACAGTGAAATAAGCTGAGACCGCTTGAGAGAAAGAACTCTCTCAAAACCAGAGTCAATAGATGCCAAAAGAGCTGAAAGCTCCTCACTCGAAGAAATCTGCTGCGAATTCATCGAAGAAAACGAGATCTAACAATGAAATAACGTAACAAAAATCGTAGGAGTCCACCCCGTCGAAATTACCCAAAGCCGCAAGCAGCCGCCTCCAGAAAATACGCAGAATTTGTGCTGGATTCAGTGACCCGTAGGTCATAACTATTCTGACTCCCGTTAGCTGTACCAGTACTCGTACAGTACTAGGTGACAGATCCCTAGGTCACAGACACGTTATATTCGTTTATCTCTTATAATGAGTTTACACTTGTATGAAAGATATTCAGTGACCGCACCCGATATAATACGTTATATTATATCTCACAGGTTATGGGGTATTATGGCTATTACCCGGCGGGAAAGTACTATTACAAGTACTTTGCTAAAACTATGTGATATCCGGTATACTTGGTGATATGGGTCGTTTAACATTTTTGAAAATTCATTTACGACCCTTTTTAATTTCCCAAATGACTCACACGTGCCGTTATCAAGTTTAGGTTGGTATATTTATAGCATACTTTTAGGGTGTGAAAAACCAGAAAATAATTAATTTCTGAAAGTACTGTCACAAGTACTTTCGACTAGATGTGTTGTTAGGTGCTGTTAATGGGCCTAGGATGTCGAGTAAAGCGGTGCCCAACATTATTGGGACCTTGTTCGAACGTGTGCTACGTTGCATGCTATTATGATAAAGGTTGGGGCTCAAAACACGTGGTGATGTGGGCCGCGCTCATCAAATACAGAAAAATTCGTGATTTCCATAGTCACCGTCCATATGGTGCACGTCATATGTGGGTGCATGGTGACCGCATATGTGAATGTATAGAGCTCGTTAACATTTCTAA
Organism: Cymbomonas tetramitiformis; assembly: GCA_001247695.2. Taxonomy (NCBI): domain Eukaryota; kingdom Viridiplantae; phylum Chlorophyta; class Pyramimonadophyceae; order Pyramimonadales; family Pyramimonadaceae; genus Cymbomonas; species Cymbomonas tetramitiformis. Next base: position 22,989 of record LGRX02003121.1, on the reverse strand, counting down.
AATTCGATATACTGCCATAGATGAGTGTCCTTTGAGTTGAGGGGTTTGATCCATGTTTAGCTTGCACAATTTATGGCATTCCTCCCAAGCGGAATGCTGGTCACATACTCCACAATAATGCCATTTTGGCCACATTCAAACCCAAACCCAAATTGCCATAACTGCCTCGATATTGCGATCCATGCGAGTTATAAAGTGATGTATATATCAAATATATCGATTTTAACATTAATGCATGACCGTACTAGTATTACACCGCTTGCCGAACCGATTTGAATCAACCCTACTATTAAACAATAGATTTCCAGACACACTGCCACATTTAATTTCAGGAAAATTAATTTTGGAGCCTAATTACTCCAACTGCACGATTTTTTAATTTCCGACTTTCTTAAACTTCAATGTGAACACGTAGAGGCCACTATATTCCCACTCAGAATGATAGCAGCGCACATTCCTAACATATTACACACTCAGTGGTTACTCTGGTAAGATAACATAAAAGTAGGGTCTTGCTATGGTGTTTCGATCAAGGTCCAAAAATGGGTCTCGTAGTCCACAACATCGTTACAAATCATCTCCGAGCGATACTCGGTACAAGGGTGCCCGTTGGGAGAATCCACGGCATGCTACTTGTGTATGCGTACTGGTACGCTGTCTGTAGGCTCTGAACTCTCTTCAAAACTCAAATATGCACCTTAGACATCGATCGGGGTCCCAAAAATGGGTCTCGTAGTCCACAACATCGTTACAAATCATCTCCGAGCGATACTCGGTACAAGGGTGCCCGTTGGGAGAATCCACGGCATGCTACTTGTGTATGCGTACTGGTACGCTGTCTGTAGGCTCTGAACTCTCTTCAAAACTCAAATATGCACCTTAGACATCGATCGGGGTCCCAAAAATGGGTCTCATAGTCCACAACATCGTTACAAATCATCTCCGAGCGATACTCGGTACAAGGGTGCCCGTTGGGAGAATCCACGGCATGCTACTTGTGTATGCGTACTGGTACGCTGTCTGCTAGGCTCTGAACTCTCTTCGAAACTCAAATATGCACCTTAGACATCGATCGGGGTCCCAAAAATGGGTCTCATAGTCCACAACATCGTTACAAATCATCTCCGAGCGATACTCGGTACAAGGGTGCCCGTTGGGAGAATCCACGGCATGCTACTTGTGTATGCGTACTGGTACGCTGTCTGTAGGCTCTGAACTCTCTTCGAAACTCAAATATGCACCTTAGACATCGATCGGGGTCCCAAAAATGGGTCTCATAGTCCACAACATCGTTACAAATCATCTCCGAGCGATACTCGGTACAAGGGTGCCCGTTGGGAGAATCCACGGCATGCTACTTGTGTATGCGTAATGGTACGTTGTCTGCTAGGCTCTGAACTCTCTTCGAAACTCAAATATGCACCTTAGACATCGATCGGGGTCCCAAAAATGGGTCTCATAGTCCACAACATCGTTACAAATCATCTCCGAGCGATACTCGGTACAAGGGTTCCCGTTGGGAGAATCCACGGCATGCTACTTGTGTATGCGTACTGGTACGCTGTCTGTAGGCTCTGAACTCTCTTCAAAACTCAAATATGCACCTTAGACATCGATCGGGGTCCCAAAAATGGGTCTCATAGTCCACAACATCGTTACAAATCATCTCCGAGCGATACTCGGTACAAGGGTGCCCGTTGGGAGAATCCACGGCATGCTACTTGTGTACCCTATCCTACCATAAGATCCCTTAGTTTAAACACACTTGTAGGGCTGGGTTTGACCCGCAACTTATCATACATGCCATCATGTCATCAGATTTATTGTCACATACATGATTAGATGCGATATATAGTTATGATTTGAGTGATCGCCAGCTTGTTCATCGGCCAATGCGTGCTTTCAAAAAATTCAAAAGGAGAGGGCACTATCTTTGCAACTACAAAACAATGGAATGTAACAAAAAATGCTACCCCCTTGGCTTCTAGCATCCATTGAGAAGGCTACAAGTGGAAAGCCGACCAATGGGGCATAAGACAACTCAGTTTAGGTCCTTAGGGGACTGGGATATGATTGGCAGCCCCCCCCCAATAATGGGAAGACCCCGAAAAAAATTATGCCGTGAAAGTACTTGTGACAGTACTTTCGGCGTCGAAAGTACTATTACCAGTACTTCCGGGTAATAGCCAATTACCCCGCTTTTATCACTGCTGACTTTGCCATGAGTGGCTAAGCTTTTCCGCTTGGCGGGGCGTTGGGGCCTCGCGAGGTGTTGAATTGGCCACTTTAGGGCGTGCGGTTTGCGCCATGTTGCGGTAAGATTTCGAGTTGGGACTTTCGGCAACTTCTTCGAGTGTCCGCGTTGGATTTTGTTTTAGACTGAGCTTGATCACCTTTGTCAACATCTCCTTGGCCGTCGCGTGTTCGACTTCGTTGATTTCGTTCGACCCCTTCTTCTCCTTACTCCGCAACTGCATTACGGTCGCCCGCCACCTTACAATTTGCACCTCGCCTTTCCCCAACCCCCCTCCTGTAGGAATTTATTCTGATGACTTCATCCTCAGTTGGAACACCGGCCATGGGCGCTCGGATGCGCCTGGATTCAATCTTTGCTAGGAACGTGGGTGCTCGCTACAAGAGCACCCCGCAGTCAGCGAATGTCACACTCGCTGCTGCTGACAGGACACGCAGCAATGCGGTTTTGCAATCGTCTTGGGACATTGACGTTGTGAAGCGTGTTGCAAAGGACACCTTAGGTACTAAGGCGTCCTCATTTTCCGGAAGTGAACCTCATCGACAACTTCTTTGGGACTCCTTGGTGACTGCCTTGGAGGCTTCTTTTGTCAACAAGGACACCGCCAACGAGGACATCTTTGACCTCGTGGACGTCACCAAAGAGGTTCACCCGATCTTCAACGACATTTTACTTCGTGCGTTGGTCTCTTTGACCACGCCCCACTCTCCAGCTCGAAGGTGGGTTGCCGCTTCGTCTCGGATCTCTCCGCGCGACGGTAAGCGTGCCCTCCTTGAGGTGACCAAGCGGTTGCTGCCGCCTGGGCATCGGCCGCTCCGCCATCACGAAGAACTCTTAAGCATTTCTTTTGGTTCGTGTGATGACCCTGAACCCTTGGTCGCGCAATTTGACGAGTGTCTAAAAGCCATCGCGGCTAGCGGAGCGGCCCCCCTGGACGACGAGGCCGCCAAGAGGCAGCTGCTGGCGGCACTGGACGTCGAGTTCTACAAGGAGGTGGTTACCCCACTTCGCCTCGACACTGAACTCGCTAGGGTGGGCATTGAAGAGATTTACACACACGTCCTAGAGGTTTGGTGGTGTGCGAACCCTAATGGCCCTTCCACCCGCCCCAAGACAGCCGCGCCTGTCCCGACGCACACGCCTCTCGGGATGGCTTACGCAGGTGACGGGCAGGGAGACATCTCGGACTTCCTCGAGGAGTTCGCTCGCATCATTGGTGAGGCCTCTACCCTACTCACCTCCCTTCGTCATGACGAGCGCAAGGTTGCACCCGACACACCGCCGCCACGGAGTGATTTTCACCGTCCGTATGGAGGCGGTGGTGTAAGATTCCCACCGTCCAAGTGGCGCGACGAACGAAACCGTCGGACCGACGGTAAGTTTCACGGACGCAATCGTCACGTGGGTTGGAAGCAACGCTTCGCGGCATCCCCGCTCCCGAAGGGCGGGAATTGGCATCAAGGCATGCATGAAGCCGCAGGGTGCTAGAAGCATTTCTTTTCACTCCGCATCCTCGGCCTTCGTTCAGGAGTGCCCCCTCTGCCCTGGGCACTTTCATGACACGGCGCGTTGCCCGGAGGTGTGTGGTTCGTGCGATGTGGACCTACGGGATGCCGCCATGGACCTAGACGAGGTGGTCTCGGCCTTCCAGACCGCCTTCGACAACGAGAACGACGAGGACTTCGCTTACTTGTGCCACGAGCACGACCAGCCGCTGGTGCGTACCGACCCTGAGCCCTTCACCTATCCGGTGCGGCACGACGTGGGATTGCGTGCCCACTATGCGGGCTTGGGTCGTGGTACTTCGGACGACGGCATGGGGAATGTGCTATCAGATGCGCGGAGCGTCCTTGCGTCCCTGCGTTCTGCGGCTACGGCTGCGCAGGTCGGTGGTGCTACCGACACTGGTAAGCAGCCACCGCTGCACATCGGCACTTTGTCTGTGCCGCAGGTGGTGTGCGGTGCGCAACCACCACCTGCCAATCACGAGATCGACGCTAGACTTTACCCTGTTTCGGCGTCGGACCCCGCTTCTTTCGGTTCTCCTTTCGAGGAACCTCTACGAGTGTCTTTTATGGACCGAGTGATGCCCGGATGCCCTGACCCTTCCCTTCATTTGTGTTCGATTGAGCCTTCTCACGGCTCGATTCACCCGGGAGAGCTTTCCGTGATCGACGATGACGACAGCTCCGACAGTTATTCCTTTTCCGAAGACGAGATTCCCTCGGCCCCACCGGCTACACGGTCACGTGTCGGTGTGGCAACATCGCCGAGAGTCTTCTCTCTTGCATCTCTAGCCCTGCCCGCACTCATGTGTCTTGCATGTGTGTCAGCGGTTCAGGGTTCGGTGGTGCTCGATCGAGCCCCTGAATTCGCCGCAGCGGTACATCCCACTGGGGTGACTGCCAACAGTCTGCCTGCCTTGCCGTACTATTTTACTTTCGGCATTTCTTTTCCATCTTTGGTTTCGGCAGGTTTGAATTCTGATTTTCAGTTTTCGGGATTTCTGATTTTGCTCTACGAGTCTTTTCCTGACTCTGGTTTCTGGTCTTGGCTTCTGGACTATGGTTCTGGATTCTGGTTCTGGACACTGGTCTCTGGACTCTGGTTCTGGATTATGACTTCTGGACTCTGGTTCTGGTTGAACTTCTTTGACACCGACAACTTCTTCAACTCTGGTGAACTCTGCAACTTTGTAGACCACTTTCAAAGTGGCTGAGTATCTGCAAGATTGAGCTGTAGGAACTTAGCTTGCAAGCAGTATCCTAGCAACAGTTTTAGGAAGGGACCGCCCTGGCTAAAGCACAGGCCTCCCTCTAGCAGTTTCCAGCTCTTAGCTGTTTGTTGTTTCGGAACAATTTGCTTTGTCTGTGCTCCGCTCTCTGCCACCTGTAACAGCACTATGTACAGTCACAGGGTGGTGTGCTGGATTCAGTGACCCGTAGGTCATAACTATTCTGACTCCCGTTAGCTGTACCAGTACTCGTACAGTACTAGGTGACAGATCCCTAGGTCACAGACACGTTATATTCGTTTATCTCTTATAATGAGTTTACACTTGTATGAAAGATATTCAGTGACCGCACCCGATATAATACGTTATATTATATCTCACAATTTGCTCTAAAGCGTCCCACAAGGCGTGGAGACGCTCAACCGAAAGATAGGGCGGAAATAAAATAAATTCTACGCTAAAATTCAGTTCACGCGAACGTGAGAGGGACCATAACCTGCTGGAAACAGCAGCTCAGGCAGTGAGGACCCGCTGCCGACGGTGAAACAACGGATCACTAAACTCGGATATACAAACGATATATACCCGAGATGAGTGACACAGGCTGACCACCGAAGATGACATACAGGAATGACACTAGACTGTACGAACTAGTCGTAGTGTCAATTCCAGCACACCACCTCATCTGAGGTGGGCCAGCTAGTGACACTTCAGTTTCCACTCAGATTTCGACCACGAGACCCTTGCCTAGTATTGCTATGGCAAGAGACATTGTGCCACAGGCCCCTCCTGTGCGCACAGAAGTTCATTACGTTCATGCGCCCCCTCTTGTGACGCCTCCCTATATGGGCTCTGGGGACCAGCATTTTGAGGAGCGAGAAAGTAGTGATGAAGATGAATCGCAGTACCCCCTTGGGTATTACGATGACTCTGACAGTTGTGAAGAGGGAGAGGTGGAGCGTCATGGCCACTTGGCCGCTCCGTATTTTCCGTTAGAGCAGTTGGAACGGGATGGAACTCTGAACACAGGTTTTCAGAGCGAATCTTATGGCGGAGTTTTGGAGCCCCCACTTGGGGAGGAATTTTTACCGCAGAGCGAGTTTCATGTGAGCGCAGTTTCTTTTGAAGATGAGTCTACTGCGGACGATGAGATCGAGTACACCGCAGAGGAGTGGGCTGCCTGGGAGGCAGAAGCCCACGATTCCGACGAAATTGGTGGTGCTGGTTTTTATGATGAAGATTCTTATTGTGAGGATGATGCTAGTTACGATTCTGATGATGACTACTATTAGTTCTTTAAACAGACAGGCGGTGCTCGCTTTATCAATCTCCACCACTTGCTGTAGTTTTGGGCAGAAGGACGTTGCTGCAATTCTCACCACTAGCGGGCAGCTTTAACAAGTAAGACGAACATTTTTTATGGCAGGAGACCTTTATAGTTCGCAGAAGTATTCAAGCTAAACCGACAGGCAGAATTCTTTTAGCATTCTCCATCACATGCAGACAGGCGAGATTTGTGGGAGCACCCACCACTAGCTGGCAGAGAATTAATCTTAGCAGACCAAATTGGTACTAGCAGTTTCCTAGGCTTAGCAGTATTATTTTGCTAGCCTGTACATTCATCTTGCCACCTGTGACTTTGACTAGCTTCCTAGAGTTGACATTTCTTTACATTCTCTGTAAACTCTAGTAGCTAGGGTGGTGAGTGTCACTAGCTGGTCCACCTCAGATGAGGTGGTGTGCTGGAATTGACACTACGACTAGTTCGTACAGTCTAGTGTCATTCCTGTATGTCATCTTCGGTGGTCAGCCTGTGTCACTCATCTCGGGTATATATCGTTTGTATATCCGAGTTTAGTGATCCGTTGTTTCACCGTCGGCAGCGGGTCCTCACTGCCTGAGCTGCTGTTTCCAGCAATGTCTACAAATGGTGATCACAGGCCGCGACAAGTCCCGAGGAACCATCTAGGGGCCAAGTTGCCATCCTAGTATGTTTGGATATCCTCGGGTGCTCTCAATTCGTCGTATCGAGGCGGAAATGGCCTCTTAATTGAATTTGCCACTAATATTCAGATATATTCAGACAAATTCAGATATTACGTTCAGTTCAGACGATTCAGATCGGAATTCAGATCGGAATTCAGACGACTTGCCAACCTTGCTGCTGTGCTGTTACCAACAGGTTTTGGTCCCACTTTACGCTTGCGTATTGTGATTTTTAAGCGTGAATTTTCACTACGTGTTCGCTCTGTCTTTATTTTGAGCGTAGCCATCTTTATCGCGGCCTACGGAGTCTGATTCTCGCTTTCGCTTGGGCGGTCCGGCAGTTACGGGAATTTACGGCTGAGTGGTATCGGCATTTTATTCGCGCGTTCGCTTGCTTTGACGGATTTTTTTTCCGTGATGGCTCTCGTGGATGTTTTGTCCGATGGAGAGCTTCATGCTCTTTTGCTGTCATGCGACGAGAAATTGGGGAAGGTTTCATTCTCAAAACGCGCTCAGCTCATTTCCTTGTGCCAAGCCCAAGCTAAAGCGCTCGCTCATTTTAGGAGTGCCCCGCAGATTTTGCCGCGACCCGGGACAGTTTTGGAGCCGATTATTTTGGAGATAGTTGTTTCAGAGGGCGCAGGAGTTGGTGGTGTGCCTTCCGGCAATTTTGACGGCTCCGAGGTTTCGTTTTGTGAGATGGGCATTGGCAATGGGCTGGCAGTTTTGGACACCCGATATATTTCTTCGCAGGTCACTACCACTTTACCCTCGCCTAGGGCTTCTAGAGCGAGTAGCGTGCGCGCACAGGCCCCTCCTGTGCGCCACGAAGTTCATTATCTTCATCACCATCATGGCCCGATTGTATACTCTTCTGTGGACCCTGGGCATGAGAATTTTGGGGCTAGTGAGAGTGAAGATGAATCGGAGTACCCTCTTGGGTATTACGATGAGTCTGACGACGATTATGGGGAGTTTGATGGCCACTTGGCCTCTCCGCAATTTTGCCCTTCACAATTGGCACAGGCTCCTATCTTGGGCACAGGTTCCCGAGGGGAGTCTCATGGCGGTGTTTTGGACGTTGCAGCAGCCGATTTTTTCCCGCCCGCATTTATTTCAACTGGAAATGCTTCGCTCTCTTTAGAGCACGTTGATCCGGTGAACGATGACAACAACGAGTTCTACCCCTACTCTTCCGACGATCACGAGGAGCACGACTCTGGTGGTGCTTACGAGGACGATGCTGACCCCTCCGATTACGATTCTGGAGACCACTCCGACTCTGGGTCTGGTGGTGCTAGCAGCGAATCTTACTGTGGTTATTCTTCTGGATCTTCTTAATTTCTAAACGGACAGGCAGAGCATTCCTTTCTGATGTTTCGACCACTAGCTGACGCGTTTGTATTATGATGTTTCTTTTCAGGATGTTGACCACTAGCGGGCAGCTGTTATTTCATTTCCGCGAGCCCTCTTCTAGAGATGTGTGATTCCTCCTAACTGGCCGCGCACAGCCAACGGCTAAACCGACAGGCGATTTCTTTTCATGATTCATCTACTTTCGTGAGCAGACAGGCGGCATCTTAGTTTGCTGCTGACCACTAGCCGGCAGAGATTTAACCCAGAAGTAATTCCGACATGAGATGAGCACCTGGCAGTATTTTATCCGGCATCCTCTATTCATTTCTTTACACTTGTGATCTGCTAGCCACTAGACTTATAACATTCTCATTAGATGTAAACTCTAGTAGCTAGGGTGGTGACTTTCACAAGTTGTAGATTCACCTCAGATGAGGTGGTGTGCTGGAATTGGCACTGTGACATGTTCGTACTGTCACGTGTCATTTCCGGTATGTCATCTTCGGTGACTCTGCTTGTGTCAGTCTAACTATTTATTCCCGTATGTTATCAATTATTCAGTTCGTTCTATCTCGCCGGGAGCGTTCTCCCCGTGGCTGCTGTGCTGTTTCCAACAGCCTTTACTAATGTCTTGAAATCAGTAATGGTGGCTGTAGTTAAACGCACCAATACATCGAAATATTCAAGCGACAAAGGTGAAAAAAACACCAAAAAACAACGAAAAAACATCATTTGTCAAATGGTTTCCATACTTAAGGCCATATTGTGTGTTTTCAGGGGAAACCGACTGTTGGGAAAGTAAATATTGCCCATATGAGGTGCATGGTCATTTTACATGATAGTGGGCACTGAACCAACAAATCCTTGTCGATGAATGGCATCCGCTACACCTCGTTTTTTCACACTTCGCTTATATTTATTCACACTTATGCGAACCCGAAAGTGAAAGCATTCTGACAGTAACTCAATATATAGTCACAGCTATATCTCTCACAATAATAACCACACGCAAGCGTGAAGTGCGCCCATAACTTGCTAGCAACACGCTAAACATGTAGTGGGGATTCGCTGTCGACGGTGGGACGCGCATCGCCTCCTTGGCAACACATTTGCGACTGAAACTGCATCGCTATCTCCGACTCCGCTGACCGCTCACAAAGCTTGCTCAACACCCGCCATGCCTCCCGGTCCGGTGACATCCCACGAGCCTTGCATGCACCATTGTGTGTCACTCCCCACACCACCCTTTGCCCACAAGGAGGGGCATCGAAGGGCTTTCTCGCGAGCGTGCGTTGCAGTTCGTCCGTTCCGCGCCGCGTCACCGCTGACCAACCGTCATATGCTAGTTGGAATGAGCATCGCGGCGGCGGCACGGGGGGTGGGTCGGACCAGGAAACGCATACTGATTTTGCTCCAGTGAAAGCCACCTGCATATTCTCACTTCGCGCACTCAAGCAACCTCCCCCAGATTGAACATGTTTGCTTTATATATATCACATGTATGTAGCTATGTACCATGCCTGTCAAGTCCATAATATCCAGGATTAGGCATTACTCACATTTGATGAGAATCGATAATCAAAGAATCATATGTTAATAAGAAAGATTAGGCAATATTATTTAACTCATGGGTCAAACCATATGCGGTACGGGTAAAATATCATCTTTGCTGCCAATGAAGAGTGTGCAAATAGGCAAGAATGAATGCGATAAATCTTCTCCTATCATTATATTGACTGCATTTCTTATCATTAGAAGTAGCTATTTTGACAAGGGAACAATTGCAAGTTATGGTGCTGAAACCGTAATAGAAATTCACACCTATTCCCTTCGTATCTACGGTGGGCGTGCTGAAGCTCCGCAAAGTATGAAAGGGATCATAAAAGTCATCCAAAGGCTAGTGCTGTTAACGCTTTAAGACATGGCCGGCACGTCTGGCTGAGCACCTCCTCAAAGACTGGGAATATCTCCGTCTCCCAAACCGCCGGGTCGTAACACGAGTGCAGGCAGTCACAGACCATCTTGCCTCCGCCTCGACTTTTGGAATAAGCCATATGCATGCGCCACTTATGCCTGGTGAGTTCAAACATCGGCATCACAAACACTTCTGGATGCCGTTCCCGTATCGCATGCACCGCCTTCAGATCCTCGCCTGCCTCACACTTGATCGGTGTGCAGATGCAATAGTCGTCACCGCGTACTGGATCAGTGTGCTCCTCCCAAACGTGATCCTCCCACACGCCCGTGTGACCTGTTGTTTTATGATGCGCTGCTGGTCTCGAAAAAAAAATTGCTTGCTTCCCGTTTGCTACGGCAGCATCCAAAGATGCAAACACTCGCTCCGTGTCCGTCTCGACCTCTTGTACATCACTATAGTGAGTGAGTATGCCGTTAGTGATGATCACGTCATACTCCGGGGATGCTCCCAGGTGATCAATGAACTCCACACACACGCTGTTCCGTATCTTTTCGATTGTCGCGTGTGGACTCTGGCTTCGCGCCGCAGCCATGAGCCTCTCCCCGCAGTGTTGCATAACCACTTCCATCATTTCGAAATACTGAATTGTCATATTGTATTCTGGAACCACCACAGGCTTGCTCCAGCCCATGCTGTAATACGGCGAGAATTCCCTTCTCGACCTCTTCTTGTTTGTAGGCCAAGATGGCAAGTTGAGCAACCCGGCCTTGTTCAAATCGCACATTATTGCAAAATGCGTTTGAAATAGGGTGCTCTCCCCGTACATTGCTATACGCTTGTTGCGGAACTTTTCAGCGATGCGTAAGAATCCTGACCGTTCGTTTGGCAGCTTTGAGGAGGCATCTGGTGGGTCACATACTGAGCCAGGACTCGACATAAACGTCCAATATCCAACTCGATTTGTTCTTGCATCCAAGCCACAAGGATAGCACGAACAGTCTTCCCCTCGGCGCTCATTGGAGGCAACTATCTCTTCGCTCTTGACGTGTTCCCATTCGAAGCAAAGCGTTTTATTCCTCACGTTCTGCGATAGCGCATCGCATGCAGTACACATGTCTTGTTTGTCCGTGTTCCGATCACTTTGATACTTGTGTCTTTCATTTGCTCGAGTGCGCGCTTGTAAGTTTGGATGCTGTTCTGATTTTACACGCAACTCAGCCTCGTTCGTTTGGGAGCTTTGTGAACCGTTTCCTGTCTTAATTCCAACTCTGAAATGGGATGTTCGTGGATTTGATCTTATGTCGGTTTTGAAAGCGAGCGATATGTCTTGCTTGTGAGTACGAAATTCGGTGGAAGCTTTGGTGAGGGTGTTCTCTGCCTTTGAGAGCGTGCAACCGAAGAGAGCAGAGCCTACGCATACGTACAACACCCAACGCCATACGGCTCGATGCGCTGCTATTGCAAAGAGTCCGAGATAACCAGCCATGATTTCAATGCATTTTGGTCTTTCATTTTCAATTATAGTTTGGAGACCGAGCTTTGATCAGACTGAGAAGGCGTATTTTCCAGAAGTATTCGCTCACGCATTTCGGTATGATAACGTCTCAAGTCGTTGTGTAAGTCACCGCTTTAGGCGTCGGACGCTTTAAAAGCTGAAAACTTATCCATCTGGTCATATGCAGATCTTTTCAAATCTGCCCGCTCATTAAGTTCATTAGAACCTCCGGCTCGGTAAGCTTGCTGCTGTAGTAATCTAGACGGACTATAGAAACAGAAATCGCTGCTGCAGAAATTTAATGCTATGCTTTTGTCGACTTGTTCGTGTCGACAACCGAGAACCGTTATGTCTTGTGCAAGATTCTAGATTGTGCATCTCCCATCTGTTTTCTCAATTCAGAATTCAGAATTCTTATTTTTCTGAATTCTGTATTCTCGTCTCGTCTGCACACCCCGAGGAGTCAAGTCCTGTCGCTGTGATCCCTACTGTACTGTACTGTACTGTATCTGAATCTCGAGAGGGACCCTTTCCGTCGCGTGAGTCGCATCGCTAACCCGGTATATTAGCGAGGAAATTACCTCTGTACTGTACTGTCGGTTTTCTGTACTGTACTGTCGATTTTGGGGAATTATGTGCCGACGTGGCAGCCGTGCGACAGTACAGTACAGCCCGAAGGTTTAAGCGAAATATTATCGAGAGAGGGGCAGGCAGTATTTTCCACCACGTTTTGTACTGTCGTCTGTACTGTCGTATACTGTCGTCGGTACTGTAGTCTGTACTGTCGGCTGTACTCCGTATACTGTCGTGTGTACTGTAGCATGTACCGGCCGTTCCGCACCATACTTAATTTCATTTTGGCGACATCCACGCCTCCGCCTCTATACTGTCGTCCTTTTTGTCTGCATTGTACTGCCGTCGACGAAAAACGGTGGACCTCCAACCAGAGACGCGGAAATTGACATGCTGTCACGGACGCAGTACAAAGATGAGACAGTACAGACCAAACGACAGTACAGTACAGAGGTAATTTCCTCGTTAAAATTACGGGTTAGACAACTCCTATTGAAGATTTTCGGGATTTTTTCAAAGTTGTTTGCAGCAGATTTCCGAGACGCCCGTTTCCCAATAGTAAACCCTTTTCCCAGTTGTTACCCCACCTTAATAATCACTCTGGAGCTTTTGCTGCGAAGAGGAGTTTGGGTATTTACATCACAAGGCGTGCTCTGCTTTAAGCAGGGTCAGGCGTGACTTGGGGCGTTCCAAGTTCTCACGCGAACCACGACAAGTCAAAAGGGTCCGTTATTCGTGTCAACAGTTTGCGAGCTTTCTTTACAGAATCAAGGCAGAATTTCCAACTTCACGCTTCCGAATTGTATGTATTTTGTTCAACAGTAGTTGACCGCGGAACTCAGGGGGGGACCGCGTGTATAAATACACGTGTCGAAAAATGACAAGCCAGAAGACTTTGAAGGAGCTTAGCAAGGCGCAGGCGAAAGTTGGACAACTCGAAAAAACTGCGAATGAAGTGTCGCTTTTAAAGCAGGAGCTAGAGGATCGAAAGCACGCGAGCAGAGTATCTCTCTACCATCCCGCCCCTCTCACTTTCTCAAGTGCATATGCCCAGCCTCTTGTGCGACACCGGCGATATAAGCAGTGTCCATGGGCACAATCGTGCTTGCGTGTCCACCCGCGTGTGCGCTTGAGTACGTTCGGTTTATTTTTTGTGGATGCATTGTTGCTGGCCCTCGACTGCCATGGCGAGAACGTCACTCAAAGCGGCTCCCAGAAACGCAGGTAGATACGAGTTTACGTTCGGGGTCAAGCAAATTTCTTCGAGCAACAGTGTTATTGAGGAGATAGTCGGGAGTTTCGGAGTGCTTGCATGGAGTTTCAATTCTATGGAAGTGGATAGAAGTCCGCTTCCGCGAGTGGAGGGAATGAAAGACACTCTCGAGCGCACCGCCTCGTTCGCAGATATTGAAGACCACGAACGAAAGGTTGAAGGCCGAGCTCGCTCAAATTCAGAGGCGGCTTTCTGATATTGAGACCTCCAAGGAAGTTGGGCGCTGCGTCATCGGAGGTGGCGCTGCGAGCACTAAAGCGCTAAAGCGAGGGGTCAGCACTCATCCAACCCTTCTCTTCAGTTCTGGCTGTCAGCAGAGCCGCATGTCACTCTGCCCCCCGCGGTATGGAAGCTCTTTGGGCATCCTGTCCCTCCGTGAATTCTGCTTGTGGACTCCAATTCTGCTGCGAAGAGCGTTCGGTATGGATCTGTATGGAGTGTATGTCGCATGTCGAGGTGGCTGCGTGTTGCCGAGTTCTCGAACCGGAAATTTCGAAACATTTTCAACCTTGTCGTGCTGCGTGCGCTGACTGAGACAGGGCAGTGTGCATTGCACGGGCGAGCTTCGTGCGGCGTATATGACGCCTCTGAAGTGAGTGAATATGTAGGAGTGCGCCGCGCTCAATGGCCGTGACCTGCACGGCAGCAGGGCTTGTCGAGCAGGTGCATGCATGCTACGTTAAGTGACGTTCGTAAATTCACGTGCAGGTAAAGGATCTGGAGAAAGAGAAAAAGCACAGCCAGGAGGAGGTGGCGGCAGAGCGCCGGGAGAAGGAGGCTGCACAGGAGAAGTGAGTTTCTTTGTGTGATGGACTTGCACGGAGTGAGGTTGGTTGTGAGATGATTGTGAACATAAGCTGCCCGTGTCATCTCCTTGCGAATTCCCTGCATATGCCTGTGCGGCCCATGCCATGCGTGATGAGGGCGGGGGAAGGTATCTGCCACGTGGCGCAGGGTGGTGGAATTCGAGAGCAAAGCAGAGAGGGCCGCTGACCAGCTGAAGACCGCCTTTGCGGACTTTGCAAAAGAGAAAGTACGGCGCTGCTTTGCGATGGCCTGGCAGTGCATGCGACCATGTGTTGGAAGAAGCTTGCGGGAGAGAGAGAGAGTGCCGCGTGGGAGCAGGAACATTTTACCTGCCCAATTCGCAGCGCCCCAAGGGAGTTACTTGCCCCCGTGTCTCTTGGCATCCCCTGCGATTGTGCATCTCGTGGCGACATCATGGTGTTTGATCCCTGTCCACAGTGGAATTATTCCCACACCCACCTTATCCCGCAAGCTTCCCAGAGGGTACGGCGAGAGCTGTATCTGGGTGGGGCCTGCAGGCAGTTAAGGAGGAAGAACTCTCGCAGCTTGGGGATGCTCTCGAGCGGGTAGCCCCCTTGTCCAAGCTCGCTTCAATTCCCCCGGACTCGCGCTGCCTCAGACTGCTGCATTGTGAGCGCATTGCGCACTAAATTGCATCCTCTCGCGGGCATTCGAGACCCCCCTCGTACTGGCTCACCCCATTTTGTGCGGTTGCTCATGAAGTGCTCGTCCACGCCGCTGCTCGAAGGCGCGAGGGCCCTCAAGGACCCCCTCTATCCCCCAACACCCCTCACACCGGCACAGATGACGAACTCGGGTGATATGAGAAACGCTCGCTTTGGAGAGGCCCTGACGCAACCCGTATGGTATGACGCGGTGCCGTGTGACCGGTCACTTCACGGAGCGCCCTGCAGCGCACATGCGCTTCGTGAAAGCACATGCACCTGCTTACGGGGGCGATGGCATTGGTCTTTGCAGTCATTTGTGGCATGGCATTGGTCTTTGTAGTCATTTGTGGCACGGCATTCGTCTTTGCAGTCATTGGTGGCATGGCATTCGTCTTTGTAGTCATTTGTGGCACGGCATTCGTCTTTGCAGTCATTGGTGGCATGGCATTCGTCTTTGTAGTCATTTGTGGCACGGCACTTCGTCTTTGCAGTCATTTTGTGGCACGCCATTCGTCTTTGCAGTCATTGGTGGCATGGCATTCGTCTTTGCAGTCATTGATGGCATGGCATTCGTCTTTGCAGTCATTTGTGGCATGGCATTTGCATAGCAGTCAGAGCAAGGGGAGTAGATACAGGTTGATCCTTCGAGGTGATGGGTGAAGAACGGGGCGCTGATGCAGCAGGGAATCGGTGGGGAGTTCTCCGCAGGTGCAAGCAGAGAAGACGCAGAAGTCGCAAGAGCTGGAGCAGTCGATGGCGGACAAGGAGGCGCTCTCAGAGAAGCGTGCGCCCTCTTTGCGTGCCAGCTGGCGCCCTCACAGAAGTGCCTGCTGAGATGGCTGGAATAATCCCTGGGTGGTTGCAGCAGAGAGATGGAACGGATGACTTAGGGAGCAGAGATGTCGCTGCTCGAGGCGGCGTGGCAGGCACAGTATGCGCATGGTCGCATCAGACCCCTCAAAGGGGGGCGAGGGGAGAAACCCGTGAGAGAGCGCGAGATGATAACGTCAGCGGAGATCCCGGCAGAGCATGTGATCATCGCTGCTCGGAAAGACTCAATATTCAGACTCGCAAAAGGTAAAGCAAATGAAATGCTGCATCTTTCTGGTGGGGGTCCGCACGGCCCGTGCTGCAGTCCCCCCCTGCCTCAGGCTCACAGCGCCCCCACCCGTGCCTCTGGCTGAGGCGCTCACATTGCCGCTGCGCGAGCGCGTCCGGCCTATGATGGAAGGGGTTAATGGATTTCGCCAAGCATTTTGCAAAAGAGAAAATCCTCCCTAAAGTATATAGAGAAAATCCTCCCTAAAAGTGTAAAGAGAAAATCCTCCCTAAAAATGTAAAGAGAAATTCCTCCCTAAAAGCGCAAAGAGAAAATCCTCCCTAAAAGTGTAAAGAGAAAATCCTCCCTGAAAATGATTCGCCACCAGACAGCAAGCGCTCAAAAAGACACGGGGGATGCATGCCTGTCATTCCAAGCGGCTTTGGGGCTGCGGGCGCATTGTCCTCAGGGAAGGTGGATGTAAAGGCGGAGCGGCAGCGGGCGCGCCGGTTCTACAGGCCAGGATCCGGGAGGGGGAAGGGGTGGGAGTACAAGCGGGTGCACCCCCGGGGGGAAGCTGATAATGCCCCGAAGAAGCCTCACCTTGAGCGCAACGCAGACGAGTCACCGGGCGCGAGCAGTGAAAGCGATGACGACAGCGGGGGAGAAGAGGGCCTCAGCGACAACACAAACGCCCTTCTGGTGACCCTGCTAGGTGAGGCTGCGGCGCGCATTGTGGCAATCCTGAAGTTGAAGGGAGGCGGCTGCATCCGCCTTGAGGGGACTCCCCAAGGCGGCGGCGTGGTACCCCACTTGTGGTAAGCCCGGTGGGAGGGGACGGGTTCGCATTCAGGTTGAGTTTCTAGGTGTGACCGTAACACCCGCGTTGCGGCATTTTCGGAGGGAGGGGGCTGCCCCTGCGTTGAAACAGCTCCCCCCCACAGGACTGCACAACTCTCCAGCGGCCCTGCAGCCGGCATGAAGCGCCTCGTGGCTGGTTTGGCAGAAATATCTCCGTCAGGCTGCGTCAGATAACCCTCACAGGGAGGTCGGGGGGTGTACAGTGCACGGAGCTTCAGTCTGGAATTACAGCAATAGCATTATGAGTCAAGCGCCCTCCGGGGGGAGGGTCGATAGGTGCTGAGCTCGACGACGGTGCAATGGGGACAAATTTCCAAGGATCTTTTCTGCGTGTGCAGTGGCTCGCGCCAGGGCAGCCAAGAGGCGCGGTCCAGCAGACCCGCACCGTCGAGGGGTTGAGCCCGGCATACAAGACTTGCCTGCAGTACGTGGTGCAGGTGGACGTGGAGCTGCTGGAGTTCTTCCAGGACGGCTTGCTGCCCGTCGAGCTGCACCCCTCTGGTGGGGGCATTGCGGGAGGCCCCCCGTACCTTGCGATCGCGCACATCCCTCTGCAGGGGGTGCTCGACGCGCAGCCCGCCAAAAAGCCTCCGCCAGCCGACATACCTCCCGGCGGTCCCTATGAAGTAGTCACCCTCTACGAGGGTGCTGAGAAGCGGCGCGCCTCTGGTGTCCTGCAGTATCGGTGCGCCCCCCATAATACCTCTTTGCGGAGGACATGGGCTTGTCCTGCGACGCAGGTGTGCATCTCGTGCAAGCGCAGCTCTAGATCCAACGGCACGGAATTGCAGCTTGGCGACAACCTCAGATTTCGTCACGCCATGATTCATGAAAGGGCGTGCTCCATCGCCCTAGCTATGTGGAGCCAGAGGCAGAGATCGAGCTCGAAACTGCGAGAGGCCCGCGGGCATGTGATAGGGCGGTATGCCTCGGCAGAGGACGGGAGGCTTCAGGGGTGCGCGGCGGATGGATGCTTCGGCAGGTTGTCCATGCTGCGGCCGGTGAAGCCCACTCTCGTTGTGTACAACCAGCTTCGTCCCATTGCCTTGCACCCGCATGCACAGGCAGCCCACAATCGCACGGAGCCGCTGGTGGTGATCCTGGCCTGGAGTCTGTCGCAGCTGGAGGAGGTGGTCATGGTGGCCCAAGGGACCCTTGGCCGGGTGCTGCGCGAGGTGCTGGAGGATGGCGCCGTGAGCGCGAAGGAGCAGCAGCAATTCGACCAGGCGGCAGACAGCATGGTGAGCGGGATCTCCAAAGTGGTGGAGCAGTCGCACGCCTCCACGTCAGCGCAGCTGGCGAACGAGAGGAAAGCCAGCGCGGTGGGTGAGTCCCTTGCGCCACGTGCTCGAGGTGCCCGAGGCCCATGTCCACGTCAGCGCAGCTGGTTTCCCGCGCCCGGTGTGAGCCCGGGGCCTGACTGAGAGCCCATCAGCTCCCACCAGGCGTCCGCGACTGACTTCAGGGCATAAGGGGCGGTCGGCTTGTGTAGGGGGCAAGGCGGTCCTGGGGGACATAAAGCGGCACGCGCTGGTGGAGTCCATGCTGGCGATCAAGCGGCTCGTGGGGGGGGCTGTGGTACGCCTGCAAAACGACGTCGAGGTGATCGGGGAGGAGAGCGCCGAGGGCATGCTGGACGGGCTGCAGCAGACCCTGAAGCTGGCCGGCAGCACCCTGAAGGAAAAGCTGGATGCATGGGAGTACACCCTGCTCGGTAGCGTGGAGCGCCTCTCCAGCGACTTCCAAGAGGCCAATCTCGAGGCCCGCAAGAAGCTCGTGGCGGTCTCCGACGAGACTTGCGAACATCTGGTCGCCCTTCCTCCCTACCTTGCCGCCCCCTGGCCTCGCTGGAAAGATTCGCAGTGGAGCGCCTCGGTGTCTCGCTCACAGTCGCCGCAATCACAGTCAGGAGCATTCGTCGCCAGTTGGCAGATAAGGGCGGTCGCGTTGCTTGCTTTCGAGTACAAGGATGCCCCATGCGCCGCTGCTCGGGGAAGCTCGTAGCCACCTTTCGCCATTTCTGGCTGATGTAAAAGTCGATGGGCTTGCACTGTATGCTAGGGGTGCCCCAACTAAAGTTGAGCCGTCCAATGTTTTTAGATCGGGAACATCGGAAGGTCCGAAGGGATTCCTGGGGAGCGACAAAGGAATGCATCGTATTTCGATCTCTGGAATCGTATATGGACTGTCGGATTCGGAAAATTGCCACTGTTAAGAATAAACGGACCAGTTTAAGTTGTGCAGCTCTACTGTATGACAGCAGTAGCCAAAGCACTCCCCATGCTCTTGTGCACTGAGCTTGTCTCGCTCAGTCCATGTTGTAATCCGGAGCAGAAGCCCGTGTCCATATGTTCAGTGTCTACTTCACTATTTTCCACAACATATGCGCGCTCACATGCGGAGATCCACGGTTGTGATTCACGAATCGCCAGCAACCGTCATCATTGCGTTGATCCAAGCTGAGAAATCCGCCATTTACATCTGCTGACAAACGTAGGAATGATATGCTGATTTCAATGTTGACGCCTGCTAAGCTTCCTCTGGGATGGGTATGAGCGAAGCTGGTTGACCGCGCTTGCTCGACGTGCGCTGCAGTAAGTCCCGTCGCCGCGCGAGATGAGATCGCGAAGGGGGCTTGGTCGGGGGAGTGCAGTCAGGCATGGCATCACCAATTTTCGGGCGACGTGGGGGAGTGAGAGGGGAGGGGCGCGGGGGCTTTGGAGGAGCGCGCAGATCAATGTGGTGAAGGCGCTGCTGCGGGACTCGGCGGGCGCCGACACGTACCTGCAGGAGGCGCGCGGCGCGCTGCACTCCGGGGAGGAGCGCTGCCGCAAGATCCTCCTCCTGCTCAAGCCGGTCGTGCTGCGTGCGGTGCAGGCGGCCGCCGGGAAGCAGCCAGGCGCTGGGGCGGGCTCCGTGGCGCAGGCCGCGGCGGTGCAGGAGACGCTGCAGGCGACGCGCGAGGCGATGCACAGCGCCGCCGCCGCTCTGCGCAGCCGCCCGACCAAGGCCGCCGCCCCGACCCCGGCCCTGCCCGTCAACCGCCTCCTGCAGCTCCGCCGCCTGGCGGCGACCAGCGAGGCGGTCTGGGTCAGCGGCATGGCCGACATCCGGGCACAGGTGACCTGCTGAGCTGCCCCCGCATACCAAGGTCCCTGTTCCAATCATTGTGCACCGAAGTGCGGGCGGAGGTCTGCAGAGGCCGAGTAGTTCCCCGCCGTGCTCCGCAGCAAGTACAGGGCCGCCACGTGGGGAATATGCACCGGCTGGGGCACGCTGCACGAGCGTGTGGCCGAGCGCCCTCCTCATGAGCTGAGGTTGGCCGTTGCTGCGCCGATGACCGGCGTCGTGTCACGATTCGACGGTTGTGATCAACGTCATGCGTAGCTTATGCCCGTGATGCGTCGATGATTGGTGGCCCTCATGACTGCAGCCGACCATCTGCACAGCTCATGCGGGCACGATTGACGGGCTGCATCGGGATCCTGACGGTTGGATATATTCGTGTCATTCATTGGATGTCAGAAGGGGGGAGTGCAAGGGTATGCGATGGGGAGGGGGCACCTGTCAGCTTGGGGCGAACACGGAGGGCCCTGCCGCTGGGATGTGTGTGAAGATCCGTGCGGTGAAGGGAGCGGCCTGCCACTTAGTGCAAGGGTCTGCAGATGACATTCTTCACGTGTTTGCAGCGGTGGCGAAGGAGACCCCTTCACCCAGCACCCCGCAAGTGTGCCCCCATCCTCGCCTAGCACCGCCCCAACTCCAAGCCCCAGTCCCTACCCTTTCCCAGAATCGTCCGGGTCCCGGGCTCTTCAACCTCAGCCAACTCTCCCCCCTCATGATATCTCTGCCCTCCCCTCTTACTCGCATATGTCCCTTCCTCCTTCTTGCAGATGTCTTCCCCCGCTCTCACATGTATCCTTCTCCCCTCTCGCACACCCTCCCGCATACATCCGCTTTACCCTCCGGAGCATCCCCGTTCCCCTGCTTGTATGCGGCTGCTCCTATCACAGGCTTCCGCCTCTCCCCTATCGAATAAATTTGCATCCCCTCTTGCATATCTCTGCCCCCGTTTCCACATGCATTTGCTCCCCCTCTCGCTATTCCTCGCGCCCTCCCTCACATATATAAGCCCCCGCTCCCCCCTCTCGCATGTATCTTCCCCCTCTCACATAAATGCCCCCGGCCCCTTTCACACTTTCTCGCCCCCCCTGTTGTATCTTCACGCTCCCCCTCTCGGATCTGCTCGCCGTCCACCTTTCGCCTCTCCGCCCCCTTCTTGTGTCTTCCCGCCCTCCCTCTCGCCTTCTCCCCTCTCACATCTTCCCGCCCCCTATCTCGAATCTCTTCGCCCCCCCGCCTTGCATCTTCCCGCCCCCTCTCACATCTCCACACCCTGTCCCTCCAATTTCTTCTCGCACGCGTCACTTGCTTTGTGATTGTTCGTGTGGGCGACGGGTTCACAGGCGGAGGTTTCCGCGCTGGACACGTGTGTACTGCAAAAAGCAGACGACGCTGTGTTGCCACGTGTGAAAAAGATAGTGGCCAAGCTTCAGCAGGAGTTGGAGCGTGGGGTGGCGCAAGCTGGGCGATCCCTCGATGCCGATGGAAAGGAGGAGATTTGGGACGAGCTCCAGAATGCAGGTGGGCTGCCAAGGGTGCGGTGCATATGGCGCTCTGGGAAACCTGCCCCGCAAGGGTGGCTCTCTCTTAGGTCAATGGTGTCCAGGGGTTCCGAGAATGAGGGCGTAGGGGTATATTCCTGCCTCTGACTTGGCCAGACAGGTATGTTCCCCTAGGTCCCTCTTGCATCGTTTAGGGTTTTCGTCTTGCCTAGGCTGTCCTAGGCCTAGAGCCTCTTGCCTAGGCGGATGCACACCGCGCCCTTCCATCTCTGCCGCGTAGCCCGCCTGGCACGCAGCGGTTTGCTATGGCATCGGGCGCTGGGCTGGCACCGGCTGGCGGGCCGTGCTGTATCGTCTTGGGCCGAAGTGGCATCGGCCGCCTGGCGTTGGGTGCCCGGCTGGAATCTGCCGCCTGGCTGACACTGGGCATCTGTGGCTGATACCGGCATCGGGTAGGTGAGGAGATCATGGAGGCCATGGAGGATCTGGGCTTCCGGCTCACCGCGGCGGTGACCGAGGAAGCAGCCGAGGGCAGCCTGCTTGCTGTGCTCGAGCGCGAAAAGCAGAATCACCACCAAGGCCCGCTCGCGGAGGCCGTCGGGCAGCTGCGAAAGTCGGTGGTGACCGTCTCCCAGAGCGTCGGCGCTGCAGTAGCCCAGCTCGGGGCGGCCCTGCAGCCTGCTCTGATCCCGCCAGCAGTGCCGCCGCCTGAGCCCGAGGCCAAGCGCGAGCCTGAGACGCTCCTCGCAGCAGCCGCGGCCCTACCAACACCGGCTGCCGCATCGGAACCTTTGTGCGAATCCAAGCTTGAGACACTTTCCCAGGTGTGGTCTCCGGCATTATCAGCCTTGCGCATTGCCGGGGTAATGGGGCCAGCTCGGGGTTCAGGGCTAGGCCCGATGGTATCTATACGCCATAGGGGCGCGCACCGCCTCCTTGGCATCACATTTGTGACTGAAAAGTGCATTGCTCTGCCTGCGCTCACGATGCTTGCCTGTCACCCACCATGCCCCCCGGTTCGGTGACATCCCACGAGCCCTGCATGCACCATTGTGTGTCACTCCCCACACCACCCTGACCCACAAGGATGGGCATCGAAGGGCTTTCTCGCGAGCGTGCGTTGCAGTTCGTCCGTTCCGCGCCGCATCACCGCTGACCAGCCGCCATAAGCCAGTTGCAGTGAACATCGCGGCGGCGGCGAGGGGGTTGGGTCGGAACAGGAAACGCAGACTGATTTTGCTCCAGTGGAAGCCACGCCCGCAGCACAGCCCGGTGCGATTTTCCTTCCACGGCGACCCCCCTCTCTGCAGGAGGACTCCCCGGCGACCCCCTCTCTGCAGGAGGACTCCCCGGCGACCCCCTCTCTGCAGGAGGACTCCCCGCCGACCCCCTCTCTGCAG
>LGRX02003120.1:0-36073 GCA_001247695.2 Cymbomonas tetramitiformis | reverse complement strand
AGTTTGTCGGAGGGCTCTGAGCGAGAATGAAATCATGCGAGTCTGCCCGATTCGGCGCCGGAAAGTTTGTCGGAGGCCTCAGATCGAGAATGCACCACAGACATCACGAGTGGCGTCCGGATCGGAGTGTCACGGGCGGGTGACATTCGGCATGAACGGAGCTTTCGGTGGTTGAATTGTAAAGTGCTGGGATATTTTCGGGGGCTTCCGTTTTCACACCTGTGAACCCCGGAAAGCATTGCACTCCTTTTTCGAATTTGTGAAACCCTCCCTCCCTCCGCTCCGAGTTCTGTGGCTGAGGGCGATTCGGCGAGAGGCTGCTGAAGGATGAGGCCGCGCATTGAAGCGGTGCGCGGAGGCACTCGCCATCAGCCGGAGCCTGGCACTCGCAGGGAGAGACTGGCAGGCCTTGTCAGCGGGCAGGCTCTAGGTTAGCAGCTTCCTGGCAGCAGCCAGCTTCATCCGACTCGAGAGACGCTCGCTCAGCCAATCGCTTGGGAGTTGTGAGATTGAATGGGTGAAAGGAAGGGAGAAAAGAGAGCGTAAGACTTGCTGCAAGCAAACTATTTCATAATCGGAATTTAGCAAGCATCGCTCTTGCATTTTGCTGTTACAGTACCTGAATCGCGGCTTCTTGTGCCCGTCGTGGGGGATCCAAGGCGACAGGGGGCGCTGGGCGTGAGGGCGGCGGCGGGAGTGGTGGGAAACGCGGTCAACGGACTGGAGTCAGCCGCGGAGCCGGCTCCAGCTCGACCCAACTTCTCAGTAACAAAGCCGTGGTATATTTCTTACCTCCTCCCGGGGTGATCAGCAAAAGGTTCCCAAGCTGCGAGAGAAGGTGCGGGGCCGCAGGCGGGTGTGGCGCGCAGCTGGCGCTAGCAGCGAGGTGCTGCAGCGGATCGGCGGAGGCGCCGAGCGCTGGATTGACAAATCGCTCAAGTTGTTCCATCACTCCGGTGTCCCCGGCAGGCACTACTCCGCAGCAGCTGGAAGGGGTGTGCAGAGATCGCAAGGTGTCTGCACACGGGTGCATGGGGGGCAGCCAAGCGGCGAGGGCACGTGTCCGAGGCGGGGTGCCAGCAAGTGGAGGTTCGCTGGTGATGGGCTCTCGCTGGCTCAACTCCCGTCTCGTCGTAAAATGGAGACGCTCAAAAGGCTCGGTAGGCTCGCCAAGCCAGATGACTGGCGCCTCAGCTTCCACCTCCGGGACGGCTACCGCCACGTAGGCATGGCTCCCACATTCCAGAAGGCAGTTTGCCGCGCAGGGGGCGCTGCTCCAGGGCAGAGCCCTCCCCTTGGGAAGCAACGCCACTCCGCGCATTTTCGTCAAGCTCGTTCGGGGGCTGGTGGGGCGCCTCCGCTCCCGGAGGTCTGCGGAGGATCGGCGGGAAAACACGGAGGCTTCCAGGAGGGAGCAGGGCGCGCGGGTGCTTCGCAGGACGCAGGCGCGCGGAAGGACGCGGGCGAGACGAGCATCGGCAGGGTGCCCGGGAAGGGGGGCTCCTGCACATCGCTTGGAGCGCACACGCTGATGAGGCGAGACGAGTCCTGACCAGGCTGAGCATCAGCAGAAACGAGCCGAGGGGGCGGTATGCGTCAGCCAAGCGAGGCGAGCGAGAGGGGCTAGCGGAACAACACGAGCGGCGGAAGCCCACCGCGAGGCTCCAAGTCCAGGTGGGGCCTATGCTCTTGAACCACAAGTTGTTTGTGCCATGGTGCTTCATCAATTGGCGGAAAATCGTGAGCTTGTCTGCCACCGACTCCCCCCTCCCCCCCAGCCATTCCTCAGTATTTGTTTCAGGCGCAGCGAGCGGCACGCGGAATGCGCCCCATCACGGCACACGAGCCACCTGGAACGCAGTGAAGCTTGGCGCCACTGGAGCTCTCGCAAGTCACCACGCGCTTAGAGGTTGCACGGTTAAGGCCACCGGAGAATGCTGACAAACCGGGTCAAGTGGGCATTCTCGCCGTTGATCCTAGGGCCCTCGTCATCTTATCGGCAGTGGATCCACCGGCCATGAAACTGCAAATATAGAAGAGGGCCTCCGACCCAGCTCGTGGCTCCAAAATCGCAGCGCCGCAAAACCCCAAAAGCACTGCTGCACGCATACAGAGGATCCCCCTCCCTGCCGGGGCTCTTCCTGGTGCTGCCTTGGCGCACAGGGGAGAATCCGCCGGGAGAGTTGGCCGTGCTGAGCGGTGAGGCCCCACGTGAAGCGCTGGGCCGTCCTTACCCTCCCAGGCAGGATGGTCTGGGGCGGGTGCTGGAAGGGGTCTGAACACGCATCCGTGGGGTGGGGCTACATGTGTGGTCAGTGCTGTCCGTGGTCCGAGCTCTACTAGGCGCCAGGTGGCACGGTGGGAGCCTCTCAGGAAAGCGGTTGAACGTTGTTGCTGTTGACAGCCGGGCGGTGGCGGTGGCTGTGGCTGTGCCTTTGGTGTCTTCGGATTCGTGTGCATGGGCGGGCGGGGCGCCCGGCAACCGGCAGCAGGGCACCTTGGCGATGACTCCAGTTGGACAGCCAGGCTAGCACCACGCAGCCCCCCATAAACCCGGCAAGCACAGCCAGGAGTTTCAGGGACTGGAGCACGTCATCCATGGACAGGCTGGAGAGGTCATCCGCGCCGACTGTGGACACCTGTTTTGCCACCCTCTCCCCACCTCCACGTCCCGTGGCTCAACTCCCACGTCCGCCAGAGCAGGTACGCGGCCCACCGTAGTGGCGTGCTTGGATTGCCATGATCCTGACGAGAGCCGACCGGAGCACCTGTAAGCTGACGAAGGCTGGAAAGGGAGATGGAGAAGCAGCAGGGCTAGGACGTGCGAGGGCGAAGGACTCCGGGTGGAGGGCAGGATGATGCTCCATTGACGCCAATGAAGGAGGGAGGGCATTCCAAGAAGGGGGGAGAGTCCTCCGACGAGAAATCGGTGAGGGAGCGAATAGCTCCACTCCCCGGGCCGGTGCCAACTCGTCTTTGGGGAGGGGAGGCGAGGGGAAGTTGTGGCGGTGCCTTCGGAGGAGCGACGTCGCCCACTTCTGGATCTTGCACCGCCTTGAAGTCCGTCAGATGGGTGCAGACGCAGTGGAGCTCCTCCTCGAACGTGCAGCCGGAGCCGAAGAAGGCCTGGCTCTGCCACTGCCACCAGCAGCCGTCGCTGTTTTCCGGGTCCGCCGCCGCGCACTCGCCCCCGAGGTATTTGCGGTAGCCGGCGTCGGTGCCCAGGTACTCCGGGAACACCGCCTCGAAGGTCTCCTCGCAGCCGGCCATGAAGCCACTGTGTGCCCACCCCAGTCCAGCAGATGTGAGGAACCTACAATGGCGCGGCCGCGACAAGATACGATGCACTGAGCGGCATGAGATCCGCCGACGAAAGCCAGTCCGCCATCATCCCCGTGGATGTGAGAACCATTCATGAACAGAGCGTGGCCGTAACCAGATGCCATCGCCCCATATACCCCGCGTACCGAATGCGAAGGAGGGTGGATGATGGCATTTGCCGAGAGACCACACATACGGAACGGCATGAGGCCCGCCGACAAAAGTCCAGCTCATCATCATCCCAGCGGAGGTGAGAAGGATGCAGGAACTTGCAGCTGCACTTAATGAAGGAAAAGGGCGTACACGGGGCCGTGACAAGATGCCACCGACACATGCACCTCTGACCGAAGTCAATGGAGCAAGCATGATGGTATGTGCAGATCGTTGCCGAATATGCGAGGGTGCGCAACTTCGCGTAATTCTGCGTGCCATCCACGCCCTGACGGCATGAGGCCCGCCGACAAAAAGCCAGCCCACCATCATCCCAGCGGATGTGAGAAGCATTCAAGAATAGGGCGGGGCCGTGGCAAGATACCATCGACACAGCCACCTCACAGCGAATGAAAAGCAGCATGGATGAAAGATGCCAGCCAGCCAGCCAGCCAGCCAGCCACACTCACACACTGAATGGCATGAGATCTGCCGACAAAAGCCAGTCGACCATCATCCCCGTGGATGTGAGAAGCAAATCAGGAGCAGGGTGGGGCCGTGGCAAGATACCATTCGCTTCGACACAATCCAAACCAAACCAAGCGCAAAGCGAACCCAGCACAAACATGAATCACAGCCGAAAATGTGGAGCAGCTTGTAGCTCATCCATCTTTGCACTGCAGGTCCGTCATGGAGATATTCCACTCCGCTGCTTGAGCCCAGGCAAGCTAAAGGTTTCAAACTAATCAGGGGATCCCCAGCCGCGGCGCACGCTCCACCAAGGTCTCCCCTACTCCCTCTGAGCACCCCACAAAATTTCTCCATCTGTTGCCGGCATGGGCGTCCGATGGGAAACGAACCAAGTGAGGATCAGGGAGCAGAGGGGTGGTCCTGAGCGTAGGTTTGGTGGTGAAGAGATGGCTCGCGCAGCTCGGGGCACAGAGGTGAGCCGGCTCCAGAGACAAGGCAGCAGCGCGCCGGCGGAGAAAGGCTCGAGACGGGCACCTGGATGGATCGATGGTCCACATGCGGTGCAGCTCCCCGTTCACCTCGGAGGTGTTGAGAGTGTGCCAGATCAGCTCCGCGTGCGGCGGGCGCTGGTTTGGGCGTGCCGCACAGCCCTCATCACGGTAGTTCTCCGTGCGCTGGTCCCAGAAGGCACACCGGGGTGGCGCGCTTTCATTGGCCGGCGCCTCAGGCACCTGTAGCGGCAGCGAGAACACGATGGCCTCCTGCAGCCCGTGTACCGCCAGCTCCTCGCCACCTGCGCCAGTCAGTGCAATAGATGTCACAGCCGTGGACACCGACCGCTGCCCGGCAAGGTCCAGCCCGAGCTCCCCGTCCTCCTCCTCCAGCAGCCGGCGCCGATACAGCGCGCTCGCATTGCGTGTGAGATTGACGTGGGGATCGACGGCGGAGGTGAGGAGCTTGATTGCTGCGCTGCCTCCGCCCACCGCCGCGCCCATGGAGCCCGGGAAGCGCACGGCGGACCCGGAGGGGGAGGTCATGGGGGCAGAGAAAGCATCCGAGGAGGGGTCCGAAAGCGACTCCTGTTGCACCCACATGGAGAGCACCGGGGTGTCGAGGGTCATCGGTTCCTCCCCGTTCACCATGCCGCCCACAAGAGTCTCGGCCATCGCTCCGAGGATCCCCATGCCTTGCGCCGCCGGATTGGGGGTGGTGGACCCTTCCTCGGCGGGGTTCACCACACCTGCTACCACCAGGTGGCTGAGCGCACCACCCACCGCCTCCGCCGCACCCGCCGTGATGGTGGCATCGGTGTCCGGGTTGTCGGCCTCGGACACCACCCCAGCCATCATGGAGAACCCCTTGCTCTGCGCGACCCCTCCAGAGCGGCGCGCCGTCAGCCTCCCGCAAACAGATGGCGCGGAGCGAAGCACTCACAGACCCGGGCCCGGAGACCCACCCTGACCCTGTGCCGCTTCAAGATAGAGCCCGTACAGCCGCGCCCTAGCCCGCCGCGCGGAGAGGACTCGCCTCGATGCTCTCGGGGTGGCGCTCTTGGTCCATCCGAGGGTGGGTGCTCCCAACATGGCCACGCGCTCGCAGATGAGAGCCAATCAAAGCATAGGTCGAAAGTTGAGTTTGAGTCATCTTCCCTCCTTGCGCCCTGTCCTTGCCCATCGACATGCCGTCGGGGATGCCCCCTCTAGTGTCGGGGGCGGCAGCAACAGACGCCGCAGGCGCCACATGGCAGTTCCAATGGCCTCGCTGGTGACACCCGGCCGAGCTGCACGCGCCTCGCTTCCAGCGGGAGCGCCGTGCGGTGGTGCCCGGTCCAGGGGATGATGTGAGAGTGCCCTACAACATGCGGCCTACCCCCTCCCCCCTACTACTGCTGTTGCATGCGGCATGGGACCTATGGTGATAGGTGCAATGCGCGTTACTTCGTTGCGTGCTCCGTGACCATAGCATCCGGCGGCCACCATTCCGACCTAGAAGGTCAATGTCGGATCGTATCAGTTCGGAGGACAACTAGACTGCGTTGCGAGAATGCACGTCTCCAAACAGGCGACTTCAAAGCACACAAAGCTGGGCAATGCTTTGCGGCGACGCTTGTAGACGACGAGCGACGCCTCCCACTCCTCCAGAATCCAAAGGGGGGGGTGCGGGCGGAGGGGGGAGCCAAGGGCTGACCTGCAGCTGTGGCGCCACCTCTTCCGGGTCGCACACCACGCTCGCAACGGAGCCGGAGATGCGCTGGAGGCTGCTGTCTGTCACCACCATGGCCGACTGGCCGCTGTCTACCAGGTCCATCATAGTCTCCCTCTGCACACTCCGAACTGCAATCTGCTCTGCGTCCGCCGCGTCCGCGTCGTCGTCCTCCTGTAGGCGCCGCCGCGCTCGCCGCCGCCGCCGCCGCTCATCCGCCCCCGCATTCACCGCTGCTGCAAGCCCATCCACGACCAACAGGGACGTGTCCAGATCTCCATTGGCCGCCGCCTCGATGCCCGCTACGAGCTTGTCATCCACAAACGACGTGAGCTCGGTGTCACTCGTCATCACCACTGGTTCCACCACCACTGTGACGAAGGCGGAGGCGACCGCGCCGAGGGAGTCCCGCACAGTGACATACACCCGCACCTCCCGCCCAGCGGCCTCCAGCCCCTCCTCCGGCAGCATGCTGCCCACTCGGGTGTCCTCTGCCTTATACTCATTCAGCATCTTCCGCGTCGCGGACGCGCCACCCATCACTTCGTAGCTCAGCTGGTACCACAGCGGGGCATCCTCATCCACCCAGCCCGAGGCTACCATCTGAAACATGGTGTCGAGCGCAGTCCCCTGCAAGGGCGACACTTCGAAGCTGCCGGGCTCCGGCGGGGAGTTGACCACCACGAGCAGGGACGTGGAGCCTAGGCCGACGCTGTCCTCCACACTCAGCTTGAAGGTGTACGCTCCGCCCACCTGTGCTCTCGTTAACACAGACAAAAAGTGACCCGGAGAGTGGCAGCCGTGGATGCAACGGCAGACAAAAGTGACCTGGAGAGTGGCAGCCGTGGATGCAATGGCAGACCAAAGTGACCCGGAGAGTGGCAGCCGTGGATGCAACGGCAGACCAAAGTGACCCGGAGAGTGGCAGCCGTGGATGCAACGGTGGAATGCACATTGCGAGAAATCTAGGAGGGACATGAGGACAGGTGCACTCGACGGATACGGATCCGGATGTCGCCAGTTGGCAGCACGCGCGGATCCGGTCACGCGGCTTTGCCAAGTCTTCTCCCGGGTCCGTTGAATCGCAGAGTGGATTACCGTATTCGGACCGTATTCAGAAACACTTGCCCGCAGAAACGGACACCACTCAAAATGCTGCGTCTGTGGCCGCGGACAAATGAAACTGAAAATAACCATGGATAGCGGGAAGGGCCCCCAAGTCCTCCAAATTGGCTCGTATCCGCCCTTGCTATCCTCGCAACACGCCTCGCGCGAGCGCAGCCGCTCACCCCGAGGCCCGCGCCATGCGGTGCGGCAATATGATTGGCAACTGCGCTAGCACGGGAAATTTCGCAGGAAGCAGGATCGCATCTGCTGACAAGAGCATGCATACGATGCGTCTCTGCGCGCGACTGCGATCTACGAGGCAGCGCCCAGGGAGCGCTGTGGCATCTGCTGGAGGGCGGCAGGCCGTGGCCGAGGGCCCTTCACGGGCGCACCTGGAGTGAGCTGGCACGCACCACCAGGTCCGCTTGGGACAGGGCAGTCGCCACAGCGGCAGTCAAGTCCAGCGCCGCAGTGCCCGCCTGCGGCGTGACGCTCCACGCGCGCGCGACGGTCTCCGGGAAGACGCTCTCCACTGTGGAGCTCAGCGTCAGCTTCTGGTTGGCGTTCACCTTGCCCGGGAGTGCGGCGATGTTCGGCACCGGCAGGGGGCCCGAGGTCATCGTCACCTGAGCGGCGGCGCTCGCTTCCCGGCCCGCCTTCTTGATCTGCGCCGCACAGCACGCATCGCTGTAGTTAGGGCTCAGCAGGCTGTAGGGAGCGCTATATCGGGATAGCACTCATGCAGATGAAGCGCCCTGAGCGTGTCTGTAGCACCGTACCAGGAGGTTGAAGTTGTATACAATCCCCTCAACCGAGCCCATCAGGCTCAGGCCGAGCGAGGCAGTGGTCCAGGTGGTGG
Source organism: Cymbomonas tetramitiformis (assembly GCA_001247695.2). Taxonomy (NCBI): domain Eukaryota; kingdom Viridiplantae; phylum Chlorophyta; class Pyramimonadophyceae; order Pyramimonadales; family Pyramimonadaceae; genus Cymbomonas; species Cymbomonas tetramitiformis. Next base: position 27,963 of record LGRX02003120.1, on the reverse strand, counting down.
GCAGCAGCGCGCCGTCTCGATTGCGGCAGTGACCGTTCCCATCTGCTCGCCTGCACGACCACCCGTAGGCGATGCCTCCGGCTTCCCCGTCAGGGTCGAAGCTTGCGCTCGCATCCAGCACCACGAGGCTGTCCTCCCCCGTCTCCAGCTCCGAGGGGGTGACGAGCGCCACGAGCGCCTGCTGCACGACGTAGAAGGTGATGGCGTCCTCCGCCCGCACCTCCGGGCTCGCGGTGATCCTCGCTGTTAGTTCAACGGTGTAGGAGACGGTGGCGGTGAGGGTGAATTTTGGGAAGTTGAGGCGGAGCGTGCTGGCGCGGTTATCCTTATCCGTGAGCACCAGGGGCGCGCCGTCCGAGGAGGACCCCACCCACTGGAACGTGGTTGCGGTGCTCGGGACGCACGCCTCGTCCTCCAGGCCGCTGAGGCTGCCGATCACCTGATTCTGCAGCGCGCTCTTTACCTTGCCCTGCACCACCGTGGAGCTCTGGATGAACAAACCGAGCGCGCACATCTCGCAGGTCTCCCCGTCGCCCTGCGCCCCCACACGAGGCACGGCACCTGACCTCAGCCGAGAAGGGTCAAAGGCAAAGCTCCACACCCTCGCGCTTTGAGAGAAGCTGCGAGGCCCTTCTCGGCGCCCCTCTGCTCTGCCTTCACAACCCTGTGGGCTGTAGCACTGACGAGGCAGGCCCGGGCGAGACAAGAAGGGCGCAGGCTTTGGGCGCCTCTCATCCTTATCTCCTGCCTGAAGCTCAACCCGGGTGTGCACGCGCCGCCGGAGGACTGGAAGGCATCGCACGCAACACCCCGAGATGAACGACACGCTTTGGGGAGATCGGGTGATCGGGCTGTGAGCACTGCGCCTTAGTCGCTCCTCTCCCGAGCAAGTTGCGGCCCAGGGGGGCCTGCCCCTCCTCCACGGAGCCCAGCCAGGAGCAAGACCGATTTGAGCCCGGATGGAACCCCGTGAGTCACACTGAACAGCGTGGGGTGCGTTCACCAAGGCCACCGGCCCGCCGCCACCACAGAAGCCGTACGAGAGCTCGCGGGGATCGTAGCACGGCGCAGCCCACACGCAAGAGCCAAGTGATCCGGTGTGGGGCTGTTCCAGTGCTGCACCGCCTGACCGCTCTCCATGGACAGGAACCACGAGGGTAAACTACTGGCCCAAAAAGCCAGAAGGGAATCGAAGGGGAAGCACAGGGGGCGGTGCAGGTGGTCGTCGGCATTTCCCTTGCGCGTCCTGGGCAGCCCAATGCTTCCGGTGCGTGTTTCGGCGCCGCGCCTTCCGGGAGGCCATGCGACTTGCGCATCGTGTAACTGTTGCATGTAACATAAGTGGATGACGGGGCAGCATACAGCAACGCACTCGCGCGCAAATATACGCCAGTCCCGGCCCTTTCAGATCCGTCTCTCTTTGCCCCGGCGCTTTCAGATCCGTCTCTCTTTGCCCCGGCGCTTTCAGATCCGTCTCTCTTTGCCCCGGCGCCTTCAGATCCGTCTCTCTTTGCCCCGGCGCGTTCAGATCCGTCTCTCTTTGCCCGGCGTTGCTCGTGGGAGGGACTGGCGGCCCTCACCACCAAAGCATCAATTTACTCTGCGAGACAGCGGAGGGAGGCGGGCGGCGGTATGCGCTGCAAAATGCTAGTCACCTTGTATCCTTCTGGGCAGCTGGCGCAGGTGTAGCCCACGTTTGGCGCTGGCACATCCGTGCACGCAACCCCCTGGAAGCAGGGGCTCGGCGCACACCCATCGATGTCGGCGCACGTGCTATAGCCGCTGCCCTCGTACCCGGACGGGCACTCCCCGCACTCCACCCCATCCCACACGTCCGTGCACTCGGTGAGCTCGTGGCACCCGCCATTGGCCGTGGCGCAGGTCAGCGTGCGCCGGCAGCCCGCCTCCCCGGTGCCCATGAACCCCTCCGGGCACTCCCCGCAGGAACGCCCGCCCGCAATGTTGTCACATGATGTCACGGGGTCGCACCCGCCATTGTTCCCGTCTCCGCACTCGTCTACGTCCTCACATGCCGGGGTCGTCCCCGCGGCCGCCGCCGCGTACCCAGAGGGGCACTCCCCGCAGACGGCGCCCGCACCCAGCGCCGCCACGTCCGCGCAGGCCACTCCGGGGAAGCACGCACCCTCGGCAGCGCACCCGTCCGTGTCCGCACACAGCGTGCCATCCATGTACACATCGGTGTATCCGGCGGGGCACTCCCCGCAGATCCTCCCGGCGGCCTCTGCGGGGGCGTTGGTGCAGGTGACGCGCAAGTCGCACCCACCTCCAGCATTGAAGCACTTGTTCTCATAGCATTCCATCCCATCCCCGAGCATCCCCACCGGGCACCCGCCGCACGTGTGCCCGCTCCCAGGAGCTGGGGTGTCGGAACAAGCCACTCCCGGATAGCACCCGCCTCCCTCCTCTTGCGCTAACGCACAACCGTCCTCGTCCACGCAGCCGGTGGCGCCCGTGCCTGTGTAGCCTACCGGGCACTCCCCACACTCCTGGGTACCCAAGTCAGTGTCGACGCAGGTGGAGAGCAGGTCGCAGCCGCCGTTGTCCTTGTCGCAGGTCGAGGCCGGCAGGCACTGCGTGTACCCAGAGCCCAGGTACCCGTCTGGGCAACCCCCGCAGGTGCGTCCTTCCGGGGTGTTGAGGCACTCCTGTCCGCACTCCCCTCCCCCTCCCCCCGTGCCTCTCATCCGCATCTCATGACCGATGTGCACTTCATAACGTATTGCAGCCCACGCTGGTGCAGTTTTTGTGCATGAGGCTTGATCGGCCGGTGGATGCTTCTTGAGAGTCAAGCTGGAGCCATCTTAGTTTTGACATACCGAACGTTGTCTTGAATATGGAAACATGTGAACAAAAGTTCATCGCCGCGGGCTGTCCTGCCTTGCGGCTGTGTTGAAAAGATCTGGCAATCCTCGAGGTTGGTTAGTCACTGGATGATATAATTTGCCGATATCGCCGACATCCGGTGATAGGCATTACTCTGAAACCAATGTTGATATACAGTATGTTGCCCCACAGTCTCATTCTGGCATCCTGGTTTTCCATGCTTAGCGCCTAGAGCCACAATTGAGGACAATTTCAAGTACGGATACGGGTAAGTGCTCGAATAAAGTGGACCATCTACTTGACCCAATCACGTTAACACGTTTATCGGCAGGCACCTGAGCCAGATTCAGGCTTTGCTGGCTGGGCCTGCGCCGGGAGGCCTCGTGATTTGCTCGGTGATTTGCTCGTGATTTGCTCGTGATTTGCTCGGGGGCGACTCGCGCCACCAACGCGCATCCAACTCATCAGCGGATTCAGGCACGCCCTGGGACCGGCAATGTGTCGGCAAGCGGTGCAAGCGACGCATCTGGAACTACATTTGATAAGAATGCCGGGGCACTGCGCACGACATCTTTGACATGGCGTGTCAAAGCTCGAGATGCTTGAAGTTTGCAGAACGACGCTACCTGATGTTACATTCCTGGCGCATCCGAGTGCACGGAAGGGTGCAGCCCAAGAACGACGCCGGGCGCAGCAGCCTGGTCCATGGCACGAGGCTGCTGAGATTTGCATGCGCCGCCCTGGAAGGGCGGAGGAAAGGGGGGCGGACAAGGCGGGTGCAGGGAGACTTACCACGAGCCCGTCACATCCACCGTTGTCAGAGCGTTGGCACTCATCGATATCAACGCAGGCGGTGCCATCACCGGAGTACCCGACCGGGCAGGCGCCGCACGTGAAGCCGCCCCCCGGGGTGCTGGTGCAGTTGACCAGCTCACTACACGGGGATGGCTCCGCCAGGCACTGGTCCAGCTCACACTTGATGCCGTACCCCCAGTAGCTCGTCGGGCATTCCCCGCAGGTGTACCCTACCCCAGGCGCCGCCACGTCAGCGCACGGCGTGCCGGGGAAGCAGGGCATGACTGCACACCCATCGAGGTCCGTGCAGGTGGTAAACCCGGAGCCCTCGTACCCGGCGGGGCAGGCGGAGCACTCCGGCGTTCCGTCCGCTGCGGCTGCGCAGGAGGTGAGGGGGTCGCAGCCGCCGTTGCCCTCAGAGCACGAAGCCTGTGCGCGGCATCCGGAGGCGCCGTCGCCGAGGAAGCCCGCCGGGCAGGGGGAGCACGCGCGCCCGCCGTGGGTGTTGGTGCAATTAGTGAGCGGGTCGCAGCCGCCGTTGGTCAGCAAGGCGGCCGCGCACTCGTCCACGTCGGCGCAGTCTGTGCCTGGGATCGACGCCTGCCGGTCCTGGAAGCCCTTCGGACATTCTCCGCAGCTGAAGAGGCCTTCAACAGCATCGATGTCGGTGCAGAGAGCGCCGGGGAAGCACGGCGCGTCGCCGCAGGAGAGCGGCGGCGGGGGAGAAGGAGGCGGAAGGGGGCGACGGGAAGAATTGGGAGAAAGGTCATCTTGGACAAAAAGGTGCAAGAGGCGGTGGCGGAGGGGTGGTGGCGGAGGAAAGGAGGTGGCAACGGAGGGGCTTGGGGGAGGGGTGGCGGCGGACTTGGGGGCAACGGAGGAGGGGGCGCTTGGTACACATTCACAGTGCCGTTGATGGTGCTTGCGGAGCGAGAGAAGTCGGTGAAGGTGATGACCCCGGTGAGCACGTATGTGCCGACTGAGAAGCCGCACAGCGTGACGTTCACCTCCGCTGAGGTGAAGGCCCATGATAAGCTGCTCGGACCAGACAGTGTGGACACCTGGAGACTCGACATCCCTGCGATGCCCCGCCCGACCGTATCATCACTGCCCAGCAGCAGCAAGAATCCTGCCGCACGCCTGCAGGCCTGCAGGGCGTGCGTGAGATGCCCTCAAGGCCATCGCTCTCTCAGGGAGGTAGGCGTGCTGCGGGGGCGGGCTTTGGGGCACTGCATCCTCTCATTCAAGCAGGAAATGCAGGTGTGCATGCAGAAAGTGAGATGCTTGCTAGCCTCCAAAAAAATTACATTCACTTCTAGCAAAGTCTTACACTCTTTTCCTCTCAGTGTCCTCTTTCACTTTTCGATTCCTCTCTTCCTCTTTTCCTTTGACATCTCCCAGGCCAGTGGCTGAATGGGCGTCCGTCAGTCCTGTCAGGTGAAGCTGGCTGCTGCTGCCAGGAAGCTTCTAAGCTACTGCCGTTTTACAAAACTGAGAGAAGAGAGCAGAGCTCTCTGGGGTCCGGAAGATGCTGAAGTGCGTCAACAAGAGCGCTCTCTCTTTTTAACGGTTTCCAACTGCCGAGTGCTGTTGTGTCATATCTATGACACGCTGATCGGAATTCCAACCGCAGTCTGCGGCATTTCCGATCTGGACTCCCCTCGAGGTCGCGACGTAGGTCGGCCCCCTGATTTCCCTAAGCCAGAATTACCTGAATTATCATAGGCGATAATTTTGACGCATCGCGCGCTTGAGCCCTGATCAGCTGTTTGGCCGCACCTGTCAACGCGGCCATACATCACTGGCACAAGTGTGGTTGTGCACTTCGGCGTTCGGAGTTCTGTGCTCCACGCGGGCTGCCCGCTCATGCACTATGCACTTCTCCGTTCCGCTCTCGGTCAGATTGTTTTGCACTGCACTCGAGGCGTTGGGATCCACGCCGTCTCCGGTCCACCGGTAATACATGTTTTGCATCTGTGTTTGGCTATCATGGCATCACATTTCTGCTTTGTATGCTTTGTCTCCTCATGCATGGGTGCTGCCATGTCGAGCTCTTACAATTGTGGCGTGCAGGGCGTGAGCTGGCAGGCGGACTTCCTGGACGCCCCCTCGCGCTGAAGATCTCGCGCCCCCTCACCGTAGAGCGGTACCATGCCCCATCTCTCAAGAAAGATGACAGGCTCACGAGGCATGGTGTGGCGTCGAATCTGACACCCTTGTGGCGCTGGGTGACATGCAACGTGGCCAGAGCAGCTCTAGTGTGCGACCCATGCGAGCGCGCCGGTGACACAGACGGCAACATGAGGCCAGTGTGCATCGCATGCGGTGAATACAAATCGCAGGCAGCCCTTGGCGCGTTGCGCACGCAAACTGCTGGTTGGGCGTCAATGTCCCGTATGTTCTCTCCACGTGCCCCGTGTACTCGTACAGGTAACTCCCGTTTCTAGGAACCGGTTATTTTTCATCACACGTCAAAGACCGATCGGCTCGTGGCATTGCCCGTTTCTCCATGGCAGACAGTAATTGACGTTACTTCGTTTTCGGTGTCACAACTCGCTTGGGATATAAATTTGGACATACTGAAAATACAATTATAGTTTTAAATAAATCCTAAATAAGTTATATCCTTTATACATATAATTATATTTAGGGATAAGTCGACAGTGGGCGTAGACATTTCATTATAATCCAGATTGGGCGTAGACACTTCATTTTAATTCAGATTGGGCGTAGACACTTCATTTTAATCCAGATTGGGCGTAGACACTTCATTTTAATCCAGATTGAAGTGACACTTCATTTTAATCCAGATTGGGCGTAGACATTTCATTTCTTCACAGATTGGGCGTAGACACGTCATTTCAATGTCTAGATCGGCGTAGACAATTCCGAGTGCTTAGCCACGCACCCGTGTTGCATTGAGCAGCGGACTCCAACTAATTCGAGAAACTCTGTACTACAGACGCGGAACGTGAAATAAAAGTATTTATATAAATAAATAATGATAAATAATTAAGTATACATATTAAAGCAGTCGACTGTTCACTAATAATCAATTATACCAAATTATTTTTTCTCCATCGATCCGTCGAGGGGGCGGGGGATGTGTGTGGGGGGGGATATGGATGGAGGGGAGGGAGGGGGAGGGAGGGGGAGGGGTGGGAGGGGGAGGGAGGGGGAGGGGGGAGGGGGAGGAGGAGGGAGGAGGAGACCCCCTCCCCTTCCTCCCTCGCTTCCTTCCCCTCTTCCTCCTCGCTTCCTCTTCCTCCCCAGCCCCTCTCCCTCCCCTTTCCCCGGAGCTCACATGGATCGATGGAGGAATCAATTCGGTATCATTAATTATTAATTTTATTTTGAACTGTCTACTGCTTTTATATGTGTACTTAATTCTTTATCATTATATATTTAAGGGGGAAGGGGGGTAGGGGAGGGGGAAGGGGGGAGGGGGAGGAGGAGAGAAGGAGGAGACCTCCACGGAGGCGCTCTGGATGGGAAGGGGTTTGGTGATGATCGTCCTGCAAGTCAAAGAGAGCTAACTATTTATCAACATGGTTCTGACTGGCTGCGTTTGTTCGATGTTGAAAACCCTCTGTCCCCGCCCCGGTTGCTTAGCCTCTCGAGGGACGGGCAACATGGCACCTAATGCGCGGCCCGAGGAGGGGGCTTCCGCCTCAAGCCCATAGCGGCGGTCATTTCTTTGTGCTTGCAGTTTGGTATCACAATCCCGTTGGTGCGGGAGGTCTCCGCGGTGGGCACCGGGCGATGTTCGTGTGGGGATGTGGTGGACCAGTTTGGATACCACTACCTTGCGTGTAGCAATCGGGGAATGTTCATCTACCGGCATGATGCGGTACAGGACGTGCTGGTGGAGATGCTGCGGAAGGTGTTCGATCCGGCCTCCGTGAAGAAGACGCACACTTATCATCGGAGCTACTCCCCGCAGTATAAGCCGGACATCACGGTTCTCAACTACGACGGGCGGGGGCGGCATCTCATCATCGACGTGGTGGTTGGCTTTCCATGCGCCTCGTCGTACGTGGAGGGAGCTTCCCGCGAGCCGCAGCACACGGCTAAGCTGGAGGAGAGGCGGAAGGAGTACCTTTACGGGGACGTCTCCCCGCATAAGCTGGTGCCTTTTGCGGTGGAGGCCTTTGGGGGTTTGGGTGTACAGGCGAAGAATTTCTTGGAGATGTGCGCCGAGAGGAGGCAGGACCGTCTTGGTCCTGAGTTGATTTCAGCGACGTGGTCAACCCCGACTTTCAAGTCATACTGGGGACAGAAGATCATGGTCGCATTACAGGGCTCTCAAGCTTTCGGGTTGCACACTCGAGCGTTGGAAGACTTTCCGCAGTGAACCCCTTGAGCTGAGTTGATTTGTATCGTGGCGGATTAGAGCTGGACGACTTTCCGCAGTGAGCACTTTAGTTGGGTTCCTTTGTTTCATTGTAGACTGTTAGGGATGTAGATTGGACGAGGTTTCTGTTGTTTGTTAGGGGGTCTCCGTTGTTACTTAGGAGTTTTTCGATGGACAATATTTTGGTTTCCTTGGACACTGTGGACAATAGTATGTTAATAGCCGTTTAATGCTATTCCTCCTCCCCTTCCTCCCTCGCTTCCTTCCCCTCTTCCCCCTCCCCAGCCCCCCCCATCCCCTCCCCCTTTCCCCCGGAGCTCGACGGATCGATGGAGGAATTAATTCGGTATCATTAATTATTAATTTTATTTCTGAACTGTCTATTGCTTTTATATGTGTACTTAATTATTTATCATTATATATTTATATAAATACTTTTAGATCACATATAACGTCAATTGAATATATCGATCCATAATAATACAATTGAAATAGAAATGTATTGTGAATCATTGTAATTATGCAACAAATGCCTCAAGCTGGGTTCAAATTAAATTGTATTGTAGAATAAATCATAGTAATTATGCAAAAAATGTCTGAATCTGGGTTCAAATTAAATTGGAATAATGTAATAGGATTCTAATTGTGGGTCGAATCCCTCAACCTGGAAATGTCTACGCCCAATCTGAATTAAAATGAAGTGTCTACGCCCAATCTGCTGGATTAAAATGAAGTGTCTACGCCCAATCTGGATTAAAATGAAGTGTCTACGCCCAATCTGGATTATAATGAAATGTCTACGCCCACTGTAGACTTATCCCTTATATTTAAGTATATAGACAGACTGACCAGTCAGTCGTAGTATTGCGTGTCGCGATTAAAAATTGTGTTCGGGGGATGGGGGAGGGGGGGAGGGGGAGTGAGTGGGAGATGGGAATGCCCTCTCCTCCATCTTCCATTCCCAGAATCTTCACCATTCATCTCCACCCCCGTTTCCCTCTCAAACGCACACACAATTTTTAATTACGACACGCACTACGACTGACGGGCAGTGGTGTTCTTATCCTACATGTCTGACGGTGGCGCCGGCAGTTATCCTTATCCCGTTGGCAGTTATCATTGATGCCTACACTTGTAATCCCACTTGATGTGTGTTTGTTGCCGGCCGTTTCTCCTAAATTGCCGGCATCGGTGAATTCAGACCGCAGCACGGGGCACGCCGAGTGTGATCGGACCGCAGCAAGCGGCATGCCGAGTGTACACGATGCCACGTTTGTCACCACCACCTTCGCAGCCGTCCACTCACCGCTGGGGGTCGCAGAGAAGCAGGTTGTCTCGAGGATGCCGGTGGAGTACAGCGTGATCTGGCTGTCCGCGGCAAGAGAGACACTCGGAGGTGGCGGAGATGGTGGGGCGGGGCGCGGTGGCGGCAGAGGCGGTGGCGGGTAGAGGGGCGGTGGCGGAGGGGGTGGTGGAAGAGGGGGGTGGGCAACGGAGGGGGGCTTGGGGAGGAGGTATGCGGACTAGGGGAGGGGGTGGCGGCGGACTTGGGGGCAACGGAGGAGGGGGCGCTTGGTACACATTCACAGTGCCGTTGATGGTGCTTGCGGAGCGAGAGAAGTCGGTGAAGGTGATGACCCCGGTGAGCACGTATGTGCCGACTGAGAAGCCGCACAACGTGACGTTCACCTCCGCTGAGGTGAAGGCCCATGATAAGCTGCTCGGACCAGACAGTGTGGACACCTGGAGACTCGACATCCCTGCGATGCCCCGCCCGACCTTATCATCACTGCCTAGCAGCAGCACGAATCCTGCCGCACGCCTGCAGGCCTGCATGGCGTACGTGAGATGCCCTCAAGGCCGTCGCTCTCTCAGGGGGGGCTGTGCTGCGGGGGCGGGCTTTGGGGCACTGCATCCTCGCATCGCGCGCTTGAGCCCTGATCGGCCGCACCTGTGAACACGGGCATACGATCATGACCTCGTGTTTTTAAAGTCGAAATATGCAGAGAACTCTGGGGGGAGGGCAACGCCGGAGTCCCGCATGTTCCGCGTTGCGCGGGGTTCTCAGGGCATGCCGGCGGAGACTCGACCGCACGGTTCCAATCTTTCAAGCAGCTCTAATGTATTGGCATAGTTAGGCGAGCACATGCCCACGGTAGGAGCTGCTGCGAGGAGTGCGTTTGACAACAGGAGACTGCGCGCCGAGCACGTATGTGACCAGCTTTCGCGACAGGTTTCAGCATGTCACCACCACCAGCGCAGCCGTCCACTCACCACTGGGGGTCGCAGAGAAGCAGGTTGTCTCGAGGATGCCGGTGGAGTACAGCGTGATCTGGCTGTCCGCGGCAAGAGAGACACTCGGAGGTGGCGGAGATGGGGGGGCGGGGGTGGGTGGGGATGGAGGGTTGGGAGGCGGCGGAGGGGGTGGTGGAAGGGGTGGCGGCGGACTCGGAGGAGGTGAATACACGGCCACGGCAACGCCAGTGGAGACCGAGGTGGCTTCGATGGTGCCATACGCGGAGAAGGTGCTGTAGGTGAAAATGCTGTTGATGCTGGAGCTGTCCAACTTGGCGCTCAATATGGCGGCGTCAGCCGCTAGAAAACTGTCGGTGATGTACACGGTGGAGCTCACCTGCGGCCACATGAGGCAGGCCCTCACGCTCAAAGGTGCGGGCCGACAGCCGTGCTGCGCATCCCGCTTATACACTGAGAGGCCAGTCATTACTCGCTGCTGCACAGTGAAGCACCTTCGCACATGCTCAACGCTGAGGAGGAAGGAGGCGACCGCGAATCACCAGAAGAGATCGCAGAGGGAGCGGCCTTTCGCCAATCCAAGGCATGCACTCGGAGGGGATGCCTCTACTGCACAGCTGAAGTGGCGGCGCCACACAGGCAAACCGGTGTCCGAGGACCAGCGCATGGGTGCGGACCACGCGGTGCCCGCATGCCGCGCGGGCGGTCCTCGTGCCGAAGCTCTGTGCTGAGTCTTCTCGCTTTGCCCGAGAAATTCAAAACCTGAATGTTATGTGTCACAGTGCAGCGAGCGGAGCAAGAGGTGCGGTGCCACATACATAACAAAGGTTATGTGACAGACAGGAAAGGAAGCACCACTACGTGAAATGAGGTTTTGAACTCTGTGAGAGTTCGCCCCCGCAGTTTGATTTGTTTCAAAGAAGGGTGTCATTTTGTATGGTGGTTTTTTCGTTTTGCTTCTTGAGCAAAAGAAGATTAATTAACAATTAAGCCTGAAAGGGTTAATTGCAGTTAGTGTGGTCACCTCCACCAAGTCGAATGGGGGGTGTCAAGTGTCGGGCGGTTGGCGAGGGGCAGTGAGAGCGGTCAGGCCCTCAGAGGCGGCCATGATAATAACGCTCACATGCCTTCTGGCTGATTTTGGAAATTCAAATCGATTCGTGTTCTTGAACACCGTCACCTGGTCATAAAGCATTTGGGAAAGCTGGGGCACACGTCCGACTCGATTCTGACCGAATTGCCCAAGTTATTCGGGCAGACGTATCGTTAATGAAGAATCTTACTGCCTAAAGTGTTTCGTACTCTACTAGCCTGGACCCTGACTCCAATTTACAATAAGTTCCGGATGAGTTTTCTGATGATGAATTGGAAGGCAAGATCGCACTTGTGAAAGCGTCAGTTCAGTATGCTTCTTACAAAGCGAAGCTGTCAGCCGAGATCCAGGAATTATCCGAGAGTGGCAGGGCAGTGCAGTTGTACTTGGCGAATCTAATTTGCGAGCAGCGCAACAGAGCGATGACGAGTGGTACAATAATTTTACAATCGATAGTGGCGCAAGAGCCCATTAGAAGAGAGCTCCGGCGCCCAGTCTCTTGGGCGTCAGGAGGATTCGTGAACACAAAGGTAGGTGGTTCGAAATCAGAGGATTTGTCGTGCAAGCGTCAGTTCAACATCGTTGAAAATGCAGATTCCGTTTTCTTCAAAGCAAAAACAGAATTGGAGTCGCTATTGCAAATCAAGGTATGTCTTACGCAAGGTCGACTTTACACAAAACTTCCGAAAATACTTTTATTCGATAAACATGTCGCTCAAAGCAATCTAAACATATTGCGTACTCCGGGTATGCAATTGTCCCAGGCATTGAAAAGTTATGGTCGATACCGCTCAGTTATCTCCCATACTTAACCATACATAAGCGGAAACTTAAATCGCTTATATCTCACGATCTAGAAAATCAGAAGTTTTGTGTAAAGTCGACCTCGCGTAAGACATACCTTGAAATACAGAATGGCCTTTCAGAAGGCACTCTACAAGTTTTGGAGGAGGCATTGAAGGCGGACCTAGAGGCAGCAATGCAATGGTCAGAAGACCAAGCTCAGATTTTCGGCATTGTTCTTTTACACGGATGGCCGGTAACGTGTCAGTTTGAAGAGGAGCTGGTTGTTCAAACCGAGGAGGATCAACAGCGCCTTAAAAAGGCAAAGAAAGCAGCAGCTGAGAATCAAGCCAAGAGGGCGAGCGCCACGAAGCCTTAGAGGCTTGTGCGTATTGAATGGCAAAGGTAGGGCCGGCTTCAAGCTGCCTAATGATGAATACTTGTCAACATTAGATAGTTGTTATTGGACCGGGCTTCAAGCTTTGGTGAATTTTTGGCTTAACGCTTAGGCAGCTCGGCTTATCGCCAGCGTGCAGTATTTTCTTAATCGATGTTAATTGGCTTACCGCCAACTAGTATGAGGACAATGTAAAGTCATGAGGTTGTTCTGGGCATATAGCCTGAATGTTGCCGTGGCCTATTGCCACCGTTGAAGTTTCGAGAATCGAAAATTTAAATGCTTGTCAGAATGAGGATGCTTTGTTTGGCTGTATGCCATATCATCAAGATTCATGCGCTAGATCGGCGAGTTTTGTGCAAGATGTGGCGCGCGTTGTACGTTTACGATGTGTTGAGTGTTTCAAGTTTGTTGCCTCAATGAGTAGTTCATAGAGGCCGATATGTTTGAGCTTGTTTCGTTACGTAGGTCATCTCCAGATCTTTGTTCCGTCTCCAAGATCCTAGTCTTGATCTACAGATGTGATTATTGGGTAGTTAGGGTAGTTAGGGTAGCTAGGGGGGTATTGCAGTGCATGTGTGTCGCATACCTGAATGTTATGTGTCACAGTGCAGCGAGCGGAGCGAGAGCTGCTGTGTCACATAACCTTGGTTATGTGACAGACAGAAAAAGAAGTACCACTACGTGAAATGAGGTTTCGAACTCTGTGAGAGTTCAGCTCCGCAATTTAATTTGTTTCAAAGAGGGGTGTTATTCCCGCCCGCCTCCCTTGCCTAAGTTTTGTTCCTTGGTGGCATTCGATTCAATTTTGCAGCCTCGTCACGTTTCGTGCTTTTTCCTGTCATTCAAGTGTTCCGCATAGTGCATTGCCCAGCTTTGCTCGTTTTCATTAAAGCCTTCGTGTTCACTGCAGGTTATCTGGCAATTACAGTGTGTAGTTTCACCCTTCCGAGATCCTAGTCTTGCTCTATATCGAGATCCGAGTCTTCTCGCTTTGCTCGAGAAATTCAAAACCCTAAAAAACTATTCCCGAAAACACTTATTAATAACCCGGAAATCGAGACGGTACTGATTCGTTCAAAGTGCAAATCAAACGGATCCGAGTCTGGACCGTCCGGGACCGGAACCGACACCCGCCCTGGCGCGCTCCTCTAATAAAGGGGGGGCACCCCTCAGGACACCGCATCCGCAAGGAACAAGCCGCGCTCGCTCGCGTGGCGGGCGCATACACTCCACTCCAGGTGCAAGCTTTGGCAGATGGTCACAACTGATCGAGATTTTTCAGCTATCATGATCAAGGTCACAGACAATTTATTTCCTCAACGGACATTTCGGCACATTTCAACCCGCAGCTCTGTCCTTGGTGTTCCAATCCACTTCAGCTAGAGAGGCAAATGCACTTGAATAGAAAGCCAATGACAGCTTCGAAAATCGATAAGCTGACTACTGTACAGTAGGCACTCATTATGAAGAATCCACATTTTAAGAATCCAGCCGCTGGCATTCTCGGAAATCAAGGCCTATTTTCGCTAGTGCTTGCTCCAAGCATACTTCCATGTGTCGTTTATAGCATACTTCATCATATTCTTAATATAACGCTCGAATTTTCCCGAATCTGGATATTAAGAATAAATCCGCCAGCGCTGGGTCGGAAAAAACGAATTCTTATTATCGCGTGCGCACTGTAGCTGGGGTGCGTGGCTGGCCTGAGCTCGCTGATGGGTGCCACATACACCGAGGAGCTGCAGAGATGATCTTCCGAGGAGGACATCACGCAAGAATAGCGTGGCGCAGGGGTTCGGCAGACTACGATTTCTGGCAGCAGACAGCCGCATTTTTACGAGCAAGAGACATTCTGGAACGGCATCCCCTCCCCTAGCCCAATCCTCTCCCTCTCCAAGACCCCACCCGACAAGAACGAGATCTGAATAGGATTACGCAACCTTCTGCTGAGCAATTTTTCATTGGCAAGGCATTCATGAAGTTGGAGATAGATTGCCGCACCAACAGGATGCCTCCCCCTCCAGGAAACATTCATGAAGTTGGAGATAGATTGCCGCACCAACAGGATGCCTCCCCCTCCAGGAAACATTAGAACAGAAAAATGACACAAAACCTGCTGGAAACGCAGTCAAGAGCCATCCCGAGCAGCACCACCTTCGCCCCGCCCCGACTCCTCTCGCTGTCCCTCCCTTCCTTCCCCACTTTTGCACTCACCTGCACGCTACCATCAGCAATGTTGGTGATGTACACGAGGTCAGCGGAGACCTCAGCACACGCCGCCAGCTGCTCAGTGAAGTCGGCCCTGAAGATGGTCTCGAAGGTACTATTTTCGAAGGCAGAGATGCTAAGTGCCGAGAAGGAGATGGTAGAAGACACTGTGGTCACCGAGACTTGCCCAGGGGCGGCGGAGAGGGGAGGTGGAGGAGGCGGAGGGGGCGAGGAAGGGGGTGGCGGTGAGGGAGACGGAGGCGGCGGGGGCGGCGGGCTCGGGCGGGGGAGGAGCGTGATAAGTGATCAGCTTCCCGGTAACGTGGGAAGTGGGCCAACCACTTGCTGCACTGAAAGCCAAAGTGCCATTGAGGGCGGTGGTTCCGATGGAAAACCCGCACATGGTAAAGGCGCAGCCACTGTCTGTGCAGATATTATCGCCGGTGTACGAGAACGATAGTGCGGAGGTGCCCGCAGGTACACTGGTTGAGATGACCACCAAAGCGCTTATGTTCTGCAGACCCGTGAGAGTGATGCAAGTGGTGGAGGTTGAGCCTGTCCAGTACAGCGACAAAGAATCTGCATTGCCGGCTGCGAACAACAGTTGCAGCGCCCCTCCCCCACCTCCCCCCACCCCAGGTCACGGATTTTAGGCTGCTGACAGGGGCGAACCAGCATGTCGGCAATAATAGGGATGTGAGTAACGTAGCGATCGTCCATCGAGCGACTGAACCACCAGAACTCTGGATTCCAGGCTATGGACATTGTGGCCACCTGAGATGTTCTCGCACCTTCCACCAGAACTGCCATGCCACGGGCATCAAGGCTGATAAGCACTACCCTGACGGTCCCTCGCTCCCCATCGCCTGCAACATGCAGAGCCTGCAGCGTAGACCATGTACGATGTGTGCCCAATAGAGCATCCAAACCCTCTGCTGATTCTGTCTGAGACATTTCCCACCGTTCTCCACTCCGGTGCCCCCCGACCTTTGTGTGCCACCCTACTCTCTGGGCTGAAACGTGGTGACCTCCACACAGAGGGCCCCAAATTCACTCAGACCGTGTTCCCGAGGAGCCTGGTGTGACGACACTGAGACTCATGAGCACAAAACACACCTTGGTGCAAACCATTTTACAGGCTTCATGTACTGGCCGAGAGTGAAGGGGCGGGGCATCACCTCCAAGGATGATGGTGGGAGGTGGGCTTGGGGGCGGGGGTGGGCTTGAGGCGGTGGTGGCGCCTTGTTGGAGCTGATGTGGTGGGGTACGGTGGTGGGGTGTACGGTGGTGGGGTGCACAGTGGTGGGGTGCAGAGGTGGGGTGCACGCTGGTGGGTGCACGTGGTGGGGGTGCACGCTGGTGGGTGCACACTGGTGGGGTGCACACTGGTGGGGTGCACACTGGTGGGGTGCACGCTGGTGGGGTGCATACTGGTGGGTGCGCGGTGGTGGGGCACGCTGGTGGTGCACGCTGGTGGGGTGCACGCTGGGGTGCACGCTGGTGGGTGCACGCTGGTGGGGTGCACGCTGGTGGGGTGCACGCTGGTGGGGTGCACGCTGGTGGGGTGCACAGTGGTGGTGGGGTGCACAGTGGTGGGGTGCACAGTGGTGCACAGTGGTGGGGTGCACAGGTGGGGTGCACAGTGGTGGGGGAGAGGGATGTGGGGTTTGTAGTTGTAGGATGTGTTGAGGTGGGAGATATGGATGTGGGGTGGATGGTTGTAGGATGAACAGAGGTAGGGTGCATACTACTTGGAGAAATAGTGGGGAATATGGTTGTGGGGTGGATAGTTGTGGGGGAACGGGGTGTGGTGGCGGGAGAAGCAGTGGGGGCATGAATGGGACTGGGAGTGTCTGCGGCGCCATCATCCCCCGCGAACACCAAATAAATAGATCACATGAGCATGATTGTGCACAGAGAATGGTATATTGAAGGCGGGATGAATACGTCTGTAAGACGTCCCTAACCATCAATTGTCCAGCGTGCAGAGAGCATATATGTCCATGATGGGAGTGCAGCTCCACACTAATCTCCATTCATCCTTACTTTCTGGAGACGAGTAGATGGCCTTTTATTCTTCTCCAGAAGAGTATTTTAAAACGCTCATTTAAAAAAATTTAAAACTGCATATTTATATCATTTGTATACTCGATCTCTTAAGATATGACCTAATAAGCATTACCGGAAAATTTTGCTCGGTGGATATCGATCGATCGATCGCGCGCGACGCTCGATAGTGACTACCTACCCCCTTTTTTGGAGCATAGATGCGCGGGTGTTATATCGTGTTATACAAATTGACATGATTGTTTTCGGTTTTTTTCTCGCAATTGCCTTGATAATATATATAATATAATGCCAGGGTTTTGAGGCTTTTGCCGGAAATTTCCGGCAAGATTTTTGCTTCAACGGTCACTCACCGGATGTTCTGGTGAATGGCCGGTAATCGTACGTATTATTCAATATTGCCGGCGGAGGGTATTCATTCGATGGCAAAATGCCCTCGAAACGTACAAATTCTGTTTAGGGTCCCCGACGGCGGTATGCGGTGCATATTTACCGTGTATGTTGATGTTAGTGCCTACTTGGTACTATCTATACGTCAAAAGTGTTACTCTTCTGGAGAAGAGTAGGAATCTCTTGGCTTCCAGAGCATAGTAGGCACTTGAAACCTGCACTCAATTGAATATAATGCATTTAGGGCCTTTCATTGGACATTAATAATCATGTGAAAAATGCATTGCAGACTTGAAGTGAGGTTTAAAGCTCGTTAGGTTGAATAGCACACACGCAAACCTTGGTTGAGCCTTCACACAATTTCGTGGGCACGCACACCACTATTTTCCATGAATGGTATATCCTTATGCAAGATTGTAGATGACTCGAAATCAAGCTAAAATCATAAGTACATGATATCAATATATCAGTCGTAAGTTTGCATGACCTTACTGATGGGTTATCTACGTGTATGGCCACTGAGAACGCGGCACACTAAAACGATGGCCTCAAAAAATGCTACTCTTCTACAGAAGAGTACGAGAATAGCCATGCTAAATGAGGCCCCACAGGCCCACAAAAGTCTTCATATGAAGGTAATTTACCCATTTGTGAGTGTACACTTAAGTGTGATATGCCACATCCATGGGTATATGGCATAGTGCCGTGTTTTGATGCAAACCCAAACCTCTCCGCGCCACATGTGCTAATAAACCCGGAAATTTTAGCAAAATGTTCGTTGCATTTAGCCCCTAGATTTTGCTCGCGCGTTGCCACAAGGCCTTGGTGGATGCCATAGCGCATCAACCCCATCTTAGAGTATCCCATGGGCCATAAATTGCCCGCGTGTGTGAACTTGAAACTCAACCTAGACGTCGTAGCGCATCGCACATCGCGAGGGGGTAAAATACTCTTCTGGAGATAGAAGAGTATCCCATGACGAATGGAGACTAATACAATTATATCGGACCAAGCCGCGTGCATGTGCAATAATGAGGATTCGGATGCTTGAAATACGCTCACAGAATATCATTGCCAATTTCTAGGTATGCCAATAAAAGCACTGGAATTCTCTAGATGCAATCCTGGAAAAGTGCGTGGGGCTGAGATAGAAGGCCGGCACGTAAAGATGCACCAGCTGACTTGCTTATCATTCAAATCTACAATAATAATGAAAGCCAAGGGCTGAGTGTGCCGACTGTTTGTGCGCATGCACCCGTACACACCGCCTTTAAGTCCGCTGCAACAAGAGCCCGCGTTACGGGTCCACAGTCTTGGGTGCTCAGGCGAACAAAACCTTCGCGGTTCAAATCATGAGATCCCAAAGAAAGCCAATTCCACCCAGGGATCGAAGAATTGTGATTCAGATACACAACCGATATTATATTATCGACAGTGTGCACCTTATATCCCATAAGTGATGCGTGCCCACAAAGTCGGTTATGAAATGTTCAAATTGGAGTGCAGCGGATTTTTTGTGGTTTCAGACTTTCGTAATCCGTTACTCCTGACACAGTAGAGCCGAATGACAAATGTAGCTCCGTGACTCAAACAGGATGTTACAAGTAGACACGAACCGACACTCCTGTCAGCTCTGTTCCTTTTGCTCTTGCAACAGGAACTTCACGGGTACCTACAGTACTCTGTGAGGCACACTGCAAATCGGATTTTGTATTTTTCTTTCACCTGTTTCACCAGTAAACAGTAGAGTAGGTAGTGACAAAACCACTAGGTTGTACGACGACAACGGGAGATCCCTCAATGTGTTGGAGGAGAACGAAGTTTGCTCCGATTTTTTTGACAGTACAAAACTCAACTTCACTGTAACTCCTTTGAGTTAAAATGGCTGGGGAAATTAATCATAATGAATGGCAAATGATCTTATGAGGCGGGTTACAACTCGAAGAGGCATGATGGATGAAAGGCAGACATTTTGACATTAGCAAATGATGGATGGGCTGCTGCCGCCCCCTGTCATTCTCGCTGAAACTTTCAAAACACGGCAGCGAGTTTATGAAGGATGGTCCACCCAGAGCCATGAGCAGTCCCAAAGAATGGCCCCATGCCGAAAGCAGGCGGGGTAACGGTTGGTCCTGAAGTCTGAGAAACATTTGAATATGCTGACACAGGCTTTTCGGCAATTCTGGCCCTGCATGAGAGGACATCGGCCCTGCTTCATAGAGTCTGCACAAACGAGTTGAAAAATGCAATAAGTTGAAGGTGTGTATCTATCCATGCAACCTGGAAACTTGGCATCGCATTGGGGCAACAATCATGGATGAGATAGTGGTATCTTGCTTGTGCAGGATGTGCAGCTCTAGTGATGGATGTCACCGTTCTTGGTTTTATTTCTAAGAGTTTGGATGGCATGCATCGAGTGTCTGTGATTGAATGGATTTGGACTTCCTTTGGTGACAAATCTCAAACAAGAGGTATCGGCATCAGAGAAAGCTGCCTTCCATATGTGCGTGCTTATCCTTGGACTGACTCCTTTGGCATCCCGTAACCGAAGAAGATCAGCTGCACTATGTACCCACGCCGGGGATCAAAGGTTTATTATAAACACACACTTCGGAACACTCATCCAGAATTTCCGGAGCTCTGTCGTGAAGAATGGTGTGTGTGTTCATCCTTGGACTGACTCCTTTGGCATCCCATAACAAGAATGGTGTGTGTTAATCCTTGGACTGACTCCTTTGGCATCCCATAACAAGAATGGTGTGTGTTAATCCTTGGACTGACTCCTTTGGCATCCCATAACCACAAAAGATCAGCTGCACTATGTACCCACGCCGGGGATCAAAGGATAATTATAAACACACACTTCGGGACACTCATCCAGAATTTCCGGAGCTCTGTCGTGAAGAATGGGACCCCCTAAGCCTTGCACAGCCATTAGAGCGCCTCTGCAACCGCCCCGCTCGCGCACTGTCACTTTGCCGATGGCCCCCATTCATATCCACCCTCTGAGTCGCGCTAGCCATGCTCTCACCATGAATCCTGCGCTCCGCAACACCACCTTGCTCCCTCCCAATCCCAAAGCCTGGCCTCAGGGCACCTTGCCCACCCATCAAATGTGTCATGTTCCCAAGCGCAATCCCCAGGGGCTGAGAGTGAAAAACCACATTGTTTCCACCTGACCTTGCGCGCCCACTGCCAAACTGCATCTGCAACCCCCTCTCACCACTCCCTCCCCAAAGCTCTTGCGCCGGAAACCCCGCCAAATGTCTGCGAATCTGACCGATGCGCTCCACACTTGCTCCGCCACTGTTGTTCTGTGTTGTTCCTACTTGGGGTCCCATCCCCTGACATGCCTGTGCGTCCCAAGCCCTCCCGGTGGCCGATAGTTCACCATCCGGTCTTCGCCTTCCCGACAGCTGCTCACCGTTAGTTCCGGCACGGCCAGCAACCTCGCCCAATGGGCCCGGAAGCTGAGAGTGTGTGTTCATCCTTGGACTGACTCCTTTGGCATACCATAACCACAGAAGATCAGCTGCACTATGTACCCACGCCGGGGATCAAAGGATAATTATAAACATACACTTCGGGACACTCATCCAGAATTTCCGGAGCTCTGTCATGAAGAATGGGACCCCCTAAGCCTTGCACAGCCATTAGAGCGCCTCTGCAACCGCCCCGCTCGCGCACTGTCACTTTGCCGATGGCCCCCATTCATATCCACCCTCTGAGTCGCGCTAGCCATGCTCTCACCATGAATCCTGCGCTCCGCAACACCACCTTGCTCCCTCCCAATCCCAAAGCCTGGCCTCAGGGCACCTTGCCCACCCATCAAATGTGTCATGTTCCCAAGCGCAATCCCCAGGGGCTGAGAGTGAAAAACCACATTGTTTCCACCTGACCTTGCGCGCCCACTGCCAAACTGCATCTGCAACCCCCTCTCACCACTCCCTCCCCAAAGCTCTTGCGCCGGAAACCCCGCCAAATGTCTGCGAATCTGACCGATGCGCTCCACACTTGCTCCGCCACTGTTGTTCTGTGTTGTTCCTACTTGGGGTCCCATCCCCTGACATGCCTGTGCGTCCCAAGCCCTCCCGGTGGCCGATAGTTCACCATCCGGTCTTCGCCTTCCCGACAGCTGCTCACCGTTAGTTCCGGCACGGCCAGCAACCTCGCCCAATGGGCCCGGAAGCTGAGAGTGTGTGTTCATCCTTGGACTGACTCCTTTGGCATACCATAACCACAGAAGATCAGCTGCACTATGTACCCACGCCGGGGATCAAAGGATAATTATAAACATACACTTCGGGACACTCATCCAGAATTTCCGGAGCTCTGTCGTGAAGAATGGGACCCCCTAAGCCTTGCACAGCCATTAGAGCGCCTCTGCAACCGCCCCGCTCGCGCACTGTCACTTTGCCGATGGCCCCCATTCATATCCACCCTCTGAGTCGCGCTAGCCATGCTCTCACCATGAATCCTGCGCTCCGCAACACCACCTTGCTCCCTCCCAATCCCAAAGCCTGGCCTCAGGGCACCTTGCCCACCCATCAAATGTGTCATGTTCCCAAGCGCAATCCCCAGGGGCTGAGAGTGAAAAACCACATTGTTTCCACCTGACCTTGCGCGCCCACTGCCAAACTGCATCTGCAACCCCCTCTCACCACTCCCTCCCCAAAGCTCTTGCGCCGGAAACCCCGCCAAATGTCTGCGAATCTGACCGATGCGCTCCACACTTGCTCCGCCACTGTTGTTCTGTGTTGTTCCTACTTGGGATCCCATCCCCTGACATGCCTGTGCATCCCAAGCCCTCCCGCTGGCCGATAGTTCACCATCCGGTCTTCGCCTTCCCGACAGCTGCTCACCGTTAGTTCCGGCAAGGCCAGCAACCTCGCCCAATGGGCCCGGAAGCTGATGAGATGCCATATGCTGCCGTGCAACCTGTTGTAAGTGGTCATCACTGCCGGGATGGGCCCTCGGGCTCCGAGGGGCCCGGCATGTGTCAACTCCACCCCCGTGCCTCTCCACGTCTCCATCATCATCCTCAACAGTCCCCCTCCTGCCCACAGCCCCCTCAAGAAGGCCGGCCACTCGCCTGCTCACGCCCATCAAGGTGGCCACCCCTCCCTCAGCCAAGGCCATTGCTTGCTCCAGCGAGGCCCCCCTCCGCTCTTGAGTCCAAACCCCACCCTCCGGGCCCGGCGATGAGAGGTCATCCCAGTCCGCCAGGATGTCCTGGACACTTGTCGCCGGCCGGCTGTGCCCACCCGCGCGCGCATGCGCCTCTCCAGACTGCGCCCCGGCGGTGCCCCCCCCTTGATCCCTCTCAGTGCGCAGGTGCTCTGCCTCCCGCCGCACATCCTCCATGCTCTCCAGGAGCCTCGATGCCATCGCTGAGTGTGTGTGTGTGTATTCATCCTTGGACTGACTCCTTTGGCATCCCGTAACCACAGAAGATCAGCTGCACTATGTACCCACGCCGGGGATCAAAGGATAATTATAAACGCACACTTCGGGACACTCTTCCAGAATTTCCGGAGCTCTGTCGTGCAGAATGGGACCCCCTAAGCCTTGCACAACCATTAGAGCGCCTCTGCAACCGCCCCGCTCGCGCACTGTCACTTTGCCAATGGCCCCCATTCATATCCACCCTCTGAGTCGCGCTAGCCATGCTCCCACCATGAATCCTGCGCTCCGCAACACCATCTTGCTCCCTCCCAATCCCAAAGCCTGGCCTCAGGCACCTTGCCCACCCATCAAATGTGTCATGTTCCCAAGCGCAATCCCCAAGGGCTGAGAGTGAAAAACCACATTGTTTCCACCTGACCTTACGCGCCCACTGCCAAACTGCATCTGCAACCCCCTCTCACCACTCCCTCCCCAAAGCTCTTGCGCCGGAAACCCCGCCAAATGTCTGCAAATCTGACCGATGCGCTCCACACTTGCTCCGCCACTGTTGTTCTGTGTTGTTCCTACTTGGGGTCCCATCCCCTGACATGCCTGTGCATCCCAAGCCCTCCCGCTGGCCGATAGTTCACCATCCGGTCTTCGCCTTCCCGACAGCTGCTCACCGTTAGTTCCGGCACGGCCAGCAACCTCGCCCAATGGGCCCGGAAGCTGATGAGATGCCATATGCTGCCGTGCAACCTGTTGTAAGTGGTCATCACTGCCGGGATGGGCCCTCGGGCTCCGAGGGGCCCGGCATGTGTCAACTCCACCCCCGTGCCTCTCCACGTCTCCATCATCATCCTCAACAGTCCCCCTCCTGCCCACAGCCCCCTCAAGAAGGCCGGCCACTCGCCTGCTCACGCCCATCAAGGTGGCCACCCCTCCCTCAGCCAAGGCCATTGCTTGCTCCAGCGAGGCCCCCCTCCGCTCTTGAGTCCAAACCCCACCCTCCGGGCCCGGCGATGAGAGGTCATCCCAGTCCGCCAGGATGTCCTGGACACTTGTCGCCGGCCGGCTGTGCCCACCCGCGCGCGCATGCGCCTCTCCAGACTGCGCCCCGGCGGTGCCCCCCCCTTGATCCCTCTCAGTGCGCAGGTGCTCTGCCTCCCGCCGCACATCCTCCATGCTCTCCAGGAGCCTCGCTGCCATCGCGCCCGCCTCGTCCGCCCCACCAGAAGCCTGCTCAGACTGCTCATCCTGCGTCCCCCCAGATCCCTGCGTCCCACCACCCGATCCATCCTGCGTGGCGTAGTCTATCTCCTCGATCGCGTCCTCCCACGCCCTATCCATCAACGCCAACCTCTCCACCCCCTCCCGTTGAGCCGCTTCCCCTCGATCCGGGTTCGGGCCCATGCCTTCTCTCACACGCCCTCCGCCAGCCCAGCGCCACCCTACTCCGGCCGGGCAACGCCCCACAGCCCGCCTGATGATCAGCCCAGCAACCCCTCGTGCAAGAGCGAAAGAAAGCTGCCGGATCCACTTCTCCTTCCAGCCCACCGTCCCATCATGCGTCGTCTCTTCGTCCCGGTCCTCGTCTCCGTCGCCATCCACCTGCTCTCCTCCTTCCACATTCTCCTCCATGTACCGCCGCTCCCTGAAGCACCGCTGCATCTTCTGAAGAAATCCATACGCCGCAGGCCCGAGCCCACCGTACACCTCCACCCCAAAGGGAATAAAGTGGTGTGGGCGAACATCTCCGTACGTTGCAACCTTGCTCTCCTCCACCTTCTTCGCCGCCGCCCCGGGGGCCATCATGGCCGCTCCCAGGTGCGCGTCCGACATCGGCCGCGCCGTGGCCACATCAAACAGCACATGCTGCCCCGGCTCCTCTGCATCCAGCGCTGTCACATCTGGGCAATGGTTCGGTGAGTAGGTCGAGTGGCCCACGAAATCATCGTGCAACGCAGACGCCAAAGGATAAGCAGACTTGGCCACCTCGAATAGCACCCTCTGCAGCTTGTGGTGAATGAAAGAGTACCAGTTTCCTCCACCGGCCCCCGCTCCTCCCCGGCACCCCAACAAGTGTGTCCCGGTAGGATCCCGCTCTCCCCCACAATCGGGGCACTCCTCCGCCTGGCCAAGGAGGGGGTTGCTCGGCATGAAGAATGTGCCGCAGGGCCACCCGGTATTCCGCCGAACTGAGCTCCAGGGCTGGGCAACATGGCACACCCCTCAAGAAAGCCGGCCCAATGCTGTTGTAGGTCACCGAGAAAAGCCAGGGGAGCCGAGACACCCCCACGTGCCCAGCCAGCCAAAGCCAATCCGCAGAGTGGAGGACAGCAGCATAGACCCGTTGGGCACGCTTTTGAGACCTGCTGTAATCACTCAACTTCTTGACGTCGTCCGCCTTCGGCACTTGTGGCGGCAAATGCTCATTTGCTACCCTTGCCCCCTCAATCACCTCCACTGCCTCTGACACCTTCCGCATGGCCCCTTGCAAAGAAGCGACATACGGCAATCCTCCCAGACTTGTGCAAACCCACCAAGCCAGGCCGCACTGCTCACCCTCGCCGCCTTGGTCAGACCCATCCCATGCGGGAGGGTGGCAAACTCACAGGAATGCCATGCCAATCCACCGCCAGGCAGCAAATCCCGCAACGCCTCCTGCATCCTCCTGTCATGCTCCTCGGCCGCCTCCCGCTCATCTCCGGCGGTACCCCTCGCAGCCAAAACCCTAACCTCGGGTGGGCACAAAATCGAAGTAGAAGCCCTTGGGCCTGTGCGTGCCCAAGCTTGTTCAAGATGGGCAGAATGGCACATAAATCCTCCACCTTATTCAACATCTCCGCACTGACCGCCTCTGCCTTCCCCACCGGCACTCCCAAGACATCAATGAACTCCAGTTCTCCCCGCGCACCCGGCATCCCGTCCTCGAAGCAACTGGTGTCGCCCTCAGGCGAGAAAGCCGCCGACTTCACCGGCTGAATATCAAGGCCAATCGCTGCCACCTCCTCCATATAAGTGCCATACGCAAGCGCCACGATATTCGGAGGACCCATGAGGAAAGCGTCATCCAAGTAGGCAGAGATGACCACGCCAGGGTGCCTCTCCTGGACCCGCTCCAGCACCATCTGTAGCGGGGCAGCCAGGTAAAGCGGCCCCAGGGAGTCCCCCTGCTGCGTGCCCTCCTTCGACTTGACAAACCGCATCACCGAGCCATCGGCGCCTCCCAGCCGAAACCCCAGGCTCGCCTCCACCCCGTAACAGAGGTCCGTCCATGCCCACAGCTTCGGGAAGTCCCGCTCGATCGCCTCAAACATCGCCTCACGGTGCACCGCATTGAAGGCATTCCTGGCATCTGCCTTAACACAGACCCACCCCGGGTGCCGGTCCAGGGCCGTCTGGACAGTGTGGACCCCCAGGTCCGCCCCTCCCTTCACCGCCACCCCAATCTGGGCCGCCCGTAGCCCACCAAGCTCATCATCCTGCCGCGGCCCACAAAATCGAGCCCTGAAGGCCCTGGCCTCCTGCTTACATATGACCTTTGCCACAAGCTTCCGGAGAACTCCGCCACACGCAATGGGCCGGACGTTGACGCTGAGGTCGTCCTTCAGCAACGCCACTAACCGAGCGCCTGCTAACCATTCCCGCACGCCCGCTGGAGCTCGGCCTGCCGTCAGATGGTTGCACACCTCCAGCAAGGCATCTCGCCCACCAGATACATGGACCGCCCACAAATGCTCCCACCGCCACTGAGAGCTGCCCGGCCCCGGAGCCCGCAGCAAGTTACGCATGACATCATCGAACGTCTTCTCGTCCAGCTCAAGCGCCTGCTCCCGAAGCTCCCGCCGGCGATCCTCTCCCACATCCCGCCTTCTTCCTGTTCCTGCCGGGTGCAACCGCTCCAGCTTCAGCAGCGTCTCCTCCGTCGCCGGCACCAGCTTGGCCAACTCCAGCCTTTTTGCTGCCTTCCCCAGCTGCCCCGCCTTCACCAACCGCACCGCATCTCGGAGCACCCGTTCCTCATCCGCCTCGGCCACAACTCGTCGATCCCCCGGCACCTCCGCATGCAACTCCTCCCACTCGCCACGCAAGAAGCGGGCACAGCGCTCCTTGATGACCTGGGCCACACCCTGCTTCACCCCCTGCTGGACCGGCTGGAGAACCAGGCGCGGGAGTAAAAAGAACAGCTTATAGGCCTCGATGTCCTCTGTGTCAACCCGCATCCTCCGAAGAGCGACCATCACACACTCGGTGAACAGCCCCCGCACCTTCTTCGGCACCATCAGGGAAGGGAAGTCGCTGACAGCGCACTCATCGACGCTCAATCCTTGCAGCCATGTCCACCCTGCCTCTCCTAGCCCCTCCGGGTCCCCCACCAAGCCCGCGGCCCCGTGCTGCCCCTGCGCCCGCTCCTCCGCCCGTGGAATGCCCCGGCCCCCACTGCCGCTTCCCACCCGAGCCGGCTCGCAACGCTGAGCATAGCCAGCCAGACAGCCCCCACCCCGACCCTGGTGCTGGCGCAGACCCGTCTCCGAAAGGATATGCCCACAACTCTGCTCAGGGCACCTCGTGAGTCTCGCCGCCGCCAACAGAGGCCCCGAGGCGTCGGGGTGGCTCCGCCGGAAATGCTCCGTCAGGGCTCGTCTGCTCGCCAGGGCACCCACCGAGCACCCCGGCACTGAGCACACCACATCCCCCACCCGCCGCCCTGCCCCCCTTCCGCCCGCCACCCCACCCACGCCGAACCGAACCACCAGCTCTCTATATCTGCGAGGAATACTTCCGCTCACGCTTTCTTGCCTCTCCGCTACCAATTCCCAGCCACCCTAACGTGATTTCTACCTCAGTTTCCACAGTCTCTTCACTATCCGCTCGCTTCACAAGCATAGGAATCCCTTCCCAGATTCTGTGACTCTTCTCGCCCGAACGCCCTGACAGCTCCAACCGAAGCGACAAAATGAGAGCGCTCCATGCCCCCCGCGGCGTACTGCCACCCCACCTGCCAACCATCCACCCCAGTGGCCCCGCCTTTCCCACAAGTCCACAGTCTCGCCACTCCGCGCCCACGCCCGCACCCGCACCCCCACCCGCCCTACCCCGCCCTGCTCTCCTGAGGTGCCCTATGTCCAGGACAGTTCTCCAGCCTCCTCGCATCCGCGGGGCGGCCAGCCTCAACCCCCGCCTCCCACTGAGGCCGACCCCCTTCATCCAGCAGCCTCCAACCCACGAGCAAGCCCCTCTCCTCCGACACGCTCCACCTCTCAACCTCCTCCACCGTGACCTCACCTCCACCGTCCCGCCTAATCAAGTGACCATTGTGCACCCCCGGGTTTCTCGGCACCCTCTCAAGAAAGACCTCATCCCTCACCGGGTCCCCATCAAAGTACT
>LGRX02003119.1:0-43142 GCA_001247695.2 Cymbomonas tetramitiformis | reverse complement strand
GGCACCTAACTACGTTGATCAAAAGACATACGCGCGAGCCACGTCGGACGATACAGTCGAATTGCCCATATATGTATGCTATTTCCCAAATCTGTAACGCTTGTCATGTCACGCATGACATGTTACGCATGGCATGGCATGGCATGGCATTGGCATGGCATGTCGCGCATTACATGTAATGCATGACATGTTACGCATGACGTCCACAAATGCGCAAAACATGCTCGACGATCGACCCGGTGCGTTATCGCACGTTCGGTATCTTATTAGGAATTATCGATGGAAATTTGAACCCAATTTGAATTTGGCAGTAGGATCCCTCACATCATATCTACGGTGCGACGGCCTAATGGATGTAGCCTTCGCGTAGAGTCGTGCGTTCATTGGCTCAGGAAGTCCCATGCCACGGGAGTGCGAATCTGCATCGTTGAGCGATGTGAATGAGGAACCCACCGACATCCGACCTGAGGTCGGACCTGAGGTCGGACCAAGGTGGGACCTCGCATTTTGTCCGATGTGGCAGTAGAAATCGATTCTTTGCCGTCAGATGATAATATTTTTGACGGTCTAGGGGCATATTACTCAGGACCTGTGAACCACTTTGGTGAGGCCACCTCTGGTCAGGCCAAAATCGCTCCCCACCCCATAATCTATGACGATGACGATGACACCCGAATGGTGTCATGGCATAATGATTAGGTTAAACACGGCCAGTGTCGGCTTTTACAGAATCGTGTCCGTTTTTGCAATTCCTGTCCGTTTTTGCAGTTCTTAACAGTGGTGTGTGTTTTTTCAACTTGCAACTTTCCAACCGCGATACGCACGATATGCCTAAGCGCAAGTTTAAGCACGAAAACTTGAATGACGCTGAGATGATGGCTTTGCAAACGTCACAGCGATCCCAACGACGGACTCGTGATTCTCATGAAGCGAGTTTCATGAATAGCCCATCCGCCTTTCATGAGTGCGTGGAAGTTGAATACCTCCCCGCCATCAAGCCAATAAACAAAGAATGGACACGGAAAATATTTGATGATGTTCACGCGGATAAAGAGGTACGAGTAAAGCGCACTGTTGTTCCAAAAGAACAAGTGGCTTTACTCGTAGACAGCTTTAATCCGACGAACTTTATGCACGAAAAGAAGATCAAAAGCCGAACATTTGTCGACTTGTTTGCCGCGGGTTCCGAGATAAATCTAAACTTGAAATCAGTTTTAGAAAGTCGTTTCGGAAAGGCCGAATTCAAGTTTATTTCAGTGGATAGTGACACTCAAGCAAAAAATGTGAAGGGCTGGGTCCCTATGAACATCTTTCGTGTGCACGACAACTGGAAAGTGTTGGGTCAAAACGTCATTTGTGCACCGCCTACAAGTGGAATGAGTGACGCGGCTATCATGTACTTCGCAGAACACTGCAAGGATTTCTGCGCGTTTTTGGTGCCAGACATGTGGCTTGCTGACCGTGCCTATCCACTTCGACGAATGTGGTGGGCGAAAAAGCAAGAAGACAAGCTCATTTACGAGCTCGAGGGTGTTCAAGGCATGCGCTGGATTGTGTGTGTGAAAGAGAAGCGCAAAGGCCAAGATCTCTTCGCAAAGACTGGTGTGCAACTAAGGGCTAAGCCAGCAATGAAAAAAGCTTACGCCGAACGCAAGCAGGAAGCACTAGAAAGCGCTCCTAGTGATGGTGGAGATGCTCTTGAGGTTGCTTTGAGGAATGATGCTTCATAGATGCTAGCGATACAAGGTCTCTCGGTAGGAATGCATGTAACATGGAACATACAAAGACACGTATCTCATATCATAGAAGTACATAATTTGAATTATGCACATATCGATGATATTATTGTACCGTGTATGCGTGAATGCGTGTGCGTGTGAAATGCTTTGTGTTATGCTCGAATTTGTCTTTGGACGGAGTGTATATTTGTTGTTGACACTGTTAAGAACTGCAAAAACGGACAGATTTTGCAAAAACGGACACGATTCTGTAAAAGCCGACACTGGCCGTGTTTAACCTAATCATTATCATGGTCAACCGACGCAGTCATGCGATGCTCGTTGTCATCGCGACACCCCCCCCACTTCGTATGTTTTAAAGTTATAATCACGATCTCCGAATTCGCCTGCCAGGTCAAAGCCATCGCAGCACGAACATTGGTGCATATTTTCAAGCACGCGTGTGATTGGTTGAAATTTCAGACCCCGGTGCCTTGCGGGAACCTCGTCGGTCCGACCTGAGGTCCGACCTGAGGTCGCATGCCGATGCAACCTTGTTGCATTCTTCGATGGGGCGTGGATCGAATGTCGCAGGGATCGCGAAAACCATCTCATGGCCACGACCAATGTGGACGTGGCCGCCTGATAGTGTGGACCATTAGCCATTGCACCGTAGATATGATGTGCTGTCATATTTGATCTAAGGGTGTTAAACATCGGCATTCTCATTCGTTGACCCGATGACGATGCTTGTACAGTACAGTAAGTTAGCCCGATGCAAGCCCACTATCCTTCGCAAACACTTGCTTGGTCTGGTGTGTTCTCATTCCCTGCCTGGTCTGGCCCCTTCGCGCTTTCTTGTTCTCAGATTGATTGCAGGTACTGCTTTCGTGTGGGAGGTGGACGGTGTGTCCAATGCGCTTTCATATGATATCAACATATGGTGAAAATGACGGACTTTCTGGTCAAGGTTCGTAGCTACCCCTGATGCTTGTATCTACATGTTTGCCCCGGAAGTCTTCATAGCCTGTTTCGCTGTGCCTTCTCGATGCTTGAATACCCGAATCTTTTTAGACTCGCGGCAGCCTGTACCGTTATGTTTTAGTCAAGCCCGAGTGCGTGTCATTGCTTCTTGTTGACAATTCACTATACTCATAGTCGAGTGCTAGCAGCGCGCAGGTTATCTGAGACGGAGCTCTCCACGCGTATTGGGATTCAAATCCTACAACGAAAATGTAGTTTCGTTTTCGTTTGGCGGTGGAATATCACCAGTTTGTTATGATGTCTGCTGGAGTGTTCTGTGTTGCTTTCTTGACTGTTGTGTGTTTTCTTCTACCTTTGATTTCGCTTTTGCAGACCTGTTTTACTAGCAATTTATTGTCACACGTACGCAAAATCCGTGTTTGACCGACAGGCCACGTAGGTTAAACCCGTTCGGCAATTGTGTTGTTGCTTGCAAACTTTTCTTGGCTCACTATTGCAGCCTCCGAGGCAGGGCAGTGCGTTAGCCTCTGGCACGCCTCGGGACCAAACCCGACCCTGCCAATGTAAAAGGTACGCCTCCCCCGCTTGTTCTTGGTTCCGTTTGCGATGTTGGTCGCCCCGACCTGACAGACCTTTTTATTCAATACCACTTTGCCTACCACTAACGTTGTGTGTATTTGTCGCTACGCAGGTCGCAGCTTTGTTTGAACATGATCCAGGTTTCAAGGTATGCACGTTTATGCTAGCCCCTCTTTGTTTTGTTTCATATTTGACGGTTGACCAGTTCCATCTTGGCACGTTGAATTCACAGGTGCGGACAGGGTCGCCTATGCACCCAATTTTGGCACTTCTGTTTCATGCATGACATGCGTGTGTGGCTGTGTGCGCCTTGCGTAGTATTCATTTTTTTGGGTTCGCTGATTGTGGTACAGAAAGTTCTCAGTAATAAGACGAACCCGCCAATAAGAAAGTAGCCAGCTTTGTTGGGGGGTACTCGATT
Source organism: Cymbomonas tetramitiformis (assembly GCA_001247695.2). Taxonomy (NCBI): domain Eukaryota; kingdom Viridiplantae; phylum Chlorophyta; class Pyramimonadophyceae; order Pyramimonadales; family Pyramimonadaceae; genus Cymbomonas; species Cymbomonas tetramitiformis. Next base: position 39,440 of record LGRX02003119.1, on the reverse strand, counting down.
TGATGAAAATTGCTGGCTGGTTTTTTTGAGCTATGAAATATGAGGGTGATAAGAAATATGGGCGCTGGCGCCGTATTTCTTATTGGTGCGCCGCAGGCGGAATTTTTTAAAAAAATATCGCATTTTCATGGGTTTATCACTGAATTTTTAAGAAAATTGCTGGCTGATTGAAACAAAATGCCCCACTATTCTTAGCGATTTTCATAGGACAGCGGCGGGGGTACCCGAGATTGGCGAAAATTGCTGGCTGGCCCCAAATCTCCGGTTTTCTTAACACTGGGTATTTACTGTATGTATGCGCTGTGGTATGCAGGACTGTGGCTTCTGCGTCGTTCAAGCAAGATGGTGCGTTCTCTTTCATGTGTTGTTCACACCATTCTTTCTTTGCGCTTACTTTTTGTGCTTAACATGTACACGCCCGTTGCCTGCTCGATGCACGACTTGGTGCGTTGTGTTTTCTGTCCGGGAATGTGGTGCATCAGTGTGTAGGATTGTGCTTTCAGCGCAGGCTTGTGGTGCAATCTTGCCTGCTCGATGTATCATTTGATGCGTTGTGTTTTCTACGCAGGATTGTGCTTTGCAGGTTTAGGCTGCACGGCATGGCTGGAGTCTAGGCTGTCGGAAGGAATTTTGCTTACTAGAGGTGAGAAGCCTAGTGTGCCATGTGCTTGGAATCCACCTTTTGTAAGATTCTGTTCAGCGTGTGTCATTTCTTTCTAGCCTGGTAGCCAGCTCCATGCATAATGCGGTGCCTGCCCGTTTTGCCTGCTCGATGCCTGACTCGATACGTTGTGTTTGGCATGGCTGGAGGCTCGGCTGTTCGTTGGGAATCTGTTCAGCAGAGGTGAGAAGTCTAAGGTGCCTTTACTGTTGTTTGGCTTCTTTAATGTTGTTCAATTTATGCACTCATAGACTTGCTTTTGCACGAGTACGTGTAAAGAAACGTAGTGTAGAACTTAAAATCAAGTGTGCGCCCACCACTTAAGTACAGAGTGCGTGGCATGTACATGGGCACAACTTATTGTGCTGACTGCCCCGGTGTGCATGGTTGAAGTGTACCCTGCCTAGATTCATGCTGGCATGGCAAAATTTGGCGGATATTCACTTTTTTGGTGTACGTGTCTATTGTGCAGGATCTGTTGGTTTTGCGCAGGCTTTGTAGGATTTCTGTACGAATCCGCTGGTTCGCGAGCTCTCATGCCGGTTCGCGTGGCAAATTCACAAGACAATTGGATGTTTGAAAGCTCTTCAGCCAGGATGATGTAGATAGATATCTTGTTTTTCCAAGTTGTATTATTGCCCGCCACCTTAGCATTTTATTCTGTTATCACCCTAGAATATTCTGTCATCACTTGCCACCTCTACCGATAACTAATTTATAGCATCCGATGTGTCAACTGATGGTAGCTCTAAAAAAGTAAGGATCCGGTAATTCACATTATCGCTTTTTGGCTCAATCTTCGGGTTGTGGTGCGGACAAATAAGATGTGCTGATAAGCTTATTCGGTTGATTGGGCAACTTATCAGCCTAATTAACAAGTATAGTGTTGAGACCCTATCTCACTAGGTTGATAATCAGCCAAGTCAGCACCCGATATTAGAGTTGGGTGATTACTTATTGGGGCATGGCAGGCCACATCAGCTTGCTACGTCTTGATTTAAGTAAACACCTGATTTTGTTATCGGTGGGTGACTAGGTTAATAAGTTCCTTGGTCACCCGAATAAGCTTACTATCACATCTGATGTGTTAGCATCACGTGTGGGGGAGTACACATGACTAGTGAGTACTGAGCACAGTGGTTAGTCAAGTGTCCCGTGACAGCTGATGCCCCGACAACGGGTGTCACTGTCCTAGTCCATGTTCCACCATCAAAGCCAGATGAGATCAGTAAAATATAATGGATATTTTACAATTTGAAAGCAGAAACAACAGAAGACGCAGACTAAGATACAATAATAAAATATTGTGAGTGTTTTATTATCGGAGAACTGCAAAATGTTGACGGCGGATGTGGCATCTCGGGGCGAGGGGTGACAGAGCAGGGCCCACTACCCCCCCCCCGCCCCCCCACTGTGGGGGTGAAAGTGGTATCCTCGTGACCGCCAAGAGACTGAGCGAAAAAGGGATAATGTGAATCATAGCCGGGCCTAGAATACCAATTAAGACCAAAAGTAACAAATGTATATATACATATGTATTGTTGTAACGCACCACTATGCATGATTCATATAGTGTCGGACATACTGCATTATTTATCATGTCACCCGCTATGTGCGATGCCGCGAGGGGGGGCGCCAACCTCCGGTGTGGATATCTTATAGTACTGTAATAGTACTGTAATAGTACTGTAATAGTACTGTACTATATTTCCAATATTTGACACATGTATTTCGTTTGGTGGGGCTGCAGGTAACTGATATCCTCGACATGAAGATGCTTTGCAAAGAGAAGCCATATGCATATGTCCGCAGCGCCATCTCCTTCATCATGAAGGAGGTGGACAAGCGCCTCCCGGAAGGGATGGACGCTAACCACCGAGTGGGGAATCCCGGCTCGGAGGCGTCCGCCTCTTGCAGAAGGCCTTCATGCGCGAGGGAAGAACAAAAATAAAAAACCTTGGAGTGGACGTAGCCTACGTACGGCAGGGGAGCCAATTGTTAAACAAATTTGACAATTTGTAATTGTATTCGATATTAATTGTGTTCAATATGCCTCTCGTTGACATATGCAATAGGTCCACAGCATACTTGCAGCATGTTGAATATGTCTGTGCAATATGCATGCAATAGGTCTTCAGTATATATCCAATATAGGCAACTTTTATTTCAATACATATGCAATATGTCCACAGTATATATACAGCATATTGAATTTGCATGTTCAATACGTATGCAATAGGTCCGCAGTATGTATCCAACATACTGAATGTTCCGTTTCAATACATATGCAATATGTCCGCAATATATATACAGCATATTGAATTTTCATGTTCAATATGTATGCAATAGGTCCGCAGTATGTATCCAATATACTAAATGTACCGTTTCAATACATATTCAATAGGTCCACAATATATATACAGCATATTGAATTTACATGTTCAATACGTATGCAATATGTCCGCAGTATGTATCCAACATACTGAATGTTCCGTTTCAATACATATTCAATAGGTCCACAATATATATACAACATATTGAATTTACATGTTCAATACGTATGCAGTAGGTCCGCAGTGTGTATCCAACATATTGAATGTTGACTTACAATATGTATACAATATGTGGGCAATATGTCTGCAACATGCCTTCATAGTGTTTGCGACATGCATGGTGCATGTCTCCAACCCTATACTACACATATGTTGAAGGCATATTGAAATAACCCTCTGCATCAGAACTTCAATATGTCTCCAATACGTGAGGGCTCATTCTAATACTATGTTGAACACATGTTGGAGCGCTTGCAGGAATATTGCACACATATTGTAACATTTTTTATTGTATTGAACATTTATTGTCAATACGCGTGCAATATGCCTGCAATATGTGTTCAATACGATGTATTGCACGCGTCCAGAAACGTAGGGGGAGCCTGGATTTTAAGGCTCCATCGGAGCCGACGAGGCCTGACAAAAATCGTGGACCGGTGATCGGAGACGGGTTGGTCCCGTTGTTAACACTGATGCATTCTAGCATTCAGTCTCGACCGAGACAGGGCACATCGGAGCCAGCTATTTTCAGGATTTATTAGTAGAGACCGTAGAAGCTGCGTGCCCGTGGCACCGATGGAGACGAGATACATCGGAGCCTGATTTCTGAGGCTCCGTCGGAGACGGAGGCTGCGTGCCCGCGACTCCGACGGAGACGGGAAGTCGTGTCGGAGCCTGAACTTTGAGGCTCTATCGGAGACGCGCGGAGGCCGGATGTCCGTGGCTCCGATGGAGATGGGAGACGTCGGAGCCTGGATTTTGAGGCTCCATCGGAGCCGGAGCCTGACAGAAATCGTGGACCGGTGGTCGGAGACGGGTCGGTTCCGTCTCCGTTGTTGACACTGACAGCAACACAGTTCGCCCCGCGCCCCGCGCCAATATGTCCGGGAGTGAGGGCCCTACTTACGACAAAAAATTTGTACCTCCAAAAATATTGCCATTGCCCCTGCCCGTATTTATACCCGATACAGATCTCGCATAATTCCATCGAGGGAATCTTTGGAGGTTACCACTGCATTTTTGTATCCAAAAGTCCGATGCAACCCTTCGCGTGGCACGTCGAAGCAGAGCTACGGTATCCTTTCACGCCTTTGACTGCAAATGCTTTGTACGCTGTTTCCGACTAGATTTTCCGAAAGCGCACAATTGTTCACGCTTATATATTCACGAATACTTCACGCTCTCCCTCGCGTTTGCGCCTTTACGTTGATCGTTGGACTTTAGCCTTGAACGTTGCGCCTCCAAGTTCGTCGAAGCATCATGCAGGTTTGAAAGGTCATTCTCGCACACTCGACCGCCTCTTTCTCTCCATTTTCACTTGACAATGAAGCCATGTTTTCGCGTTGCGATTACTTATGTTTCAAACCTTTCCCTTGACCTTATTCGCGCTCCTTGTGCGAGCGTCAAATTAACAGATCGGTAGCGCCTCCTCTGGCGAAATATTGACACTTCCGACGTCAATTCTGACTTGAACTACGTTCTTCTCGTGGAATTTTAAGTTATTTAGGTACTTCGAACCCTCTCAATGGTTGATTTTATTAAAAGTTATATTTGCCCTTCGGCACCCTATTTCTCTACCCACAGAAAATCACAGATTCGCAGGGCCTCTTCTATACCAACTCTTTCCCTCACTTTTTTCTCGAGAATGGAGCGAAGTTTTTGCCTGCACCATTGCTCGAACTCATGTTTGTGAATGAAACCTTGCTTGAAATTTTTTTCATTGATCTTATTCGCGCTCCTTTTGCGAGCGTCAAAATAACAGATCGGCAGCACCTCTTCTGGAGAAATATCGGCACTTCCGACGTCAATTCTGACTTCACCTACGATCTCCTCGTGAAATTTTAAGCTAATTAGGTAATTCGAACCCTCCCAATGGTTAATTTTATCAATAGTTATGTTTTCCCTTCCAAACTCTATTCCCCTTCCAACTCCCTTAAAATCACATATTCGCAGCGCGTCTTCTGCCACAGTATTGGCGCATCGGACGTCAAGTTTGACGTTATTTTCGTGTTTCCCGTGAAAATCTAGGTTAGAATGCTTCTTGAAACTTCGCTTGCCCTTGATTTTGCGGAAAGATGTATTTTCTCTTGAAACCCGCATTCCTTTGGCCACTGAAAAATCACAGATTCGCAGCGCGTCTTCTGTAACAATATTGGCGCGTCGGACGTCAGGTTTGACGTTATTTTTGTGTTCACCGTGAAATTCTACGGTGAAATGCTTCTTGAAACGAGAACATGGATCAAGAGAGGGCTGCAATTTCAGGGTATGCCTTCATGTCAATACATTTTGTCTTCTAAGATTTGTAAGTAGATAGCACCTATGGTGTAGAAAGTGTGTGTTGCGATATCACTTTCTCCCTCCATTTAAAAGGTGATTCGACTAGTGCGATAGATAACCTAGAAGTGCCTAATCATTTTGCAACTTTGTTCCCTATAGCATATTCTTTTAAGAAAATAGACATAACATCTCACAAGATTCAACTACAACCTAAAGGGAACTTCTGATTGAATGTGAATGTGCTCTTCATGTCCACAACGTTCGCAAGGGAAAATATAAGTGTGCCTTTTTATCTCCTACTTGCTTATGCCGTACATTTTCAAATGTGCATATATGTTCCCCAACGCTAAAGTGGTACATGCATTTTTTTACGCCGACACTTCCTGCGCTTAAGTGTAGAGAGCACCACTGCGTTCATAGACTCGTGTGGCCAATATGTCAATTGCTTTCTTGAGTCCTGCAAATATACTGTGGAGCTATTGAGCAAACTCTAAAAGTGTTAATAATCACATTCAAACATTTTCATCAAAAGTGTCTTATACTTTTACATAACATATAGCTTATCGTGACTGAAAATAAAATGGCCCATATTGTGAACTAGCATTACTTCCGATGTATTTAATGCATATTTGGGTTGAAATAGTATTTACATTCAATACGTTACATACAAGTTTTAGACTGTGGTAAGCTTAGATTTCACCAATAATAAACACGGATTTTGGGGGTTGAGAACCTGTATAATCCATCCACCATAGCAGTGGCTCTAGCCTCGGCATAGCCAGGCGACAGGTGAGAACCTGTATAATCCATCCACCAGAGCAGTGGCTCTAGCCTCGGCATAGCCAGGCGACAGGTGAGAACCTGTATAATCCATCCACCAGAGCAGTGGCTCTAGCCTCGGCATGGCCAGGCGACAGGTGAGAACCTGGATAATGCATCCAATAGAGCGGTGGCTCTAGCCTCGGCACTGCCCGGCGACAGGTGGAAATTTGTATAATCTATTTCATGAGAGCATTGGCTCTAGACTTGGCATGACCGGGCGGCAGTTGGAGATCTGGATAAAAGCTCTGCGCATCCCGAGGAGGCGGTAGGGGTTTAAAACCTTTCCTCCGGGCCGGCATCCCGAGAACTGCCGGGTAATTGGCAAACCTATTGTCATCACCTGCAGTGTGCCGTGTTGGAAGGTTTGAAACCTTGAGCGTAGTAATGGATGTGAGATCTCGAGCCTTGGGGGAGCCTGGTAGTGCAGATGGCAGACCGGTGAGAGGCCGATCCTTGTGCTTAAGAGGCTGAACTCCTAACTGCGGTGTGTGTCATGGGAAGTGTAATGTCATCCCAGACGACAGGCGGCTGAGACCTGTATAATCATCCTGAGCAACAGTAGAAGATCTGTATAAAAACTTCACCGGTCCGACGTGGTCAGCGTGGACGTGACCTTCCCTAAGGGGGGGGGAGTTGTGCTAGGAGGCAAGCACAAGAGCCAGAGACGCAAGTAAAAGGGCTAAGAAAACGGCTAAGTACAAAAAGCAACTACAACTATAAAAAGTACTCAGTACGGAGTACAGTATGACCGATCTGGATGATGTTGGTGTGAGGTGCCTAGATCGCTGTACGGAGTACTTAGTACAGTTGAGTTCATGTTGATGCTTAAGAACTCTATGGCAGCCAGCTTCGGGGATGAGAACTGAACTGAGTAATTTGTAACGTAAAAAGCAAGAAGCCGTAACCGCTGTATATTGTGTAATGAAAGCATACACTGAAAGCATACTAGGAAGAATAACGAAATCGTATTCCGAATAGTGGACCAACCGTAGTACACACCAAAAAGCAATGGCAGAAGCGGGTCACGTACACCTGGTAGAGGTAACATACACAGACGAAATGAGTTGGGAGGAAGCACTAAAGACAAAGTACACGAAATACACACCGCTGGTAAAGCTACTAGAATTATATGGGTACAAGGTAACGCTACACGTGATGGTATTCGGCAACACGGGAACGATATATGAGCACACGGAGAAAATACTGACCAAACACTTAGGATTCGACAAACAGGAAGCCCTACACCTACTCAGGAAAATACACGACCTAGCTACAGGATACGTAGTAAGCCTTAACAGACTATATAGGAAAAAAGTAGACAAGGAACCGGACTAAGGAAAAAGGAAATAAGAGTCAAGGGGACTCACAAAGCCCCACACCCCGTTCAAGGGTGTCTCTTTTTCTTTTTTTCTTTTGGACCGGTAAGAACCACATGGGTCCGATGGTCAGACATTCCTACGCGTCCATGCGACGCATGGACCTCGCATGGACCCGTAGGGAATGCATCACATGGGCCCAGCATGGACCCCGCCCGTTCGGGCGCTCGCTCGATGGGTCCATATGATTACTCAGCAGGTCCATGTGATTATTAAGCGGGTCCATATGATTGTCTTGCGGGTCCATGTGATTATTTAGCGGGTCCGTGCGATTATTTAGCGGGTCCATGTGGGCATTAAGCGGGTCCGCGTGATTCTTCAACGGGTCCATATGGGCATTATACGGGCCCGACGCTCCAGTCCTACCACAAGGACCGAAGTAAAAGGGGGCTAGCCGCCACGATTTTTCGATGTAGTTGATGTTTGAGTGCTTAAAGATCATCCTTGGGTGCTCAAATATTTATTAAAAACATGTGCCGGGTGATATACTCGATATGGGTATGCACTTGTGAGGGCTGAAGAGGTGGGGGTAAAATTAATTCAAATTAAATAAAAAGGCCAGTCCTACCACAAGGACCGAAATGTTTCTCACGCTAGCTACCTCCACGAAGGTCCTGTGAAAATTCGGAGACCTATGTTGTCAAGTTCGCGAGCTGCTCTTTCTGCAATGTCTTGTCAAAAAAATGATCGGAGGTCATCTTCGCCCTCAAAATATCGGTTGAAGTTGCCTGGGTATACAAAATCCGAAAATATCACTGTGGTGTGGTTGGAATTTAGTGATTTTTAACGCTACTCATGCTTAATGTTGATAACTGTAGGAGTCTACACTCTTGCTTCTTCTCTTCTTTACGGTTTCGGACTTATATTGTCTACACTTATTAAACGACCGCACGAGGTATGATTACGATTGGTCAACTATCGGACTTCGGTTTCGTAAATCTTTCTAGTTATGCTTTTGCTTTCAGTGCATGCTTTCAATACACAATATACAGCAGTTACGGCTCTTTACTTTTTATGTTACAATTCTCAGTTCAGTTCTCATCTCCGAAACTGGTTACACTTAGAGTTCTTATGCAAGGCTCATGAACTCTTTCCATAACTCTACTGTACTGAGTACTCCGTACAACAGGCTAGGCACCTCACATCAACATCATTCTGATCGGTCCTACTGTACTCCGTACTGAGTACTCTTGCGTTTTATACTTAGCCGTTTTTCTTGCTCTTGTGCTTGCCTCCTAGCACAACTCCCCCCCCCTTAGGGAAGGTCACGTCCACGCTGACCACGTCGGACCAGTAAAGTTTTTATACAGATCTTCTACTGTTGCTCAGGATGATTATACAGGTCTCAGCCGCCTGTTGTCTGGGATGACATTACACTTCCCAAGACACACCGCAATAAGGAGATCAACCTCTTAAGCACAAGGGTCGGCCTCTCACCGGTCTGCCATCTGCACTACCAGGCTCCCCCAAGGCTCGAGGTCTCACATCCATTACCGCGCTCAAGGTTTTAAATCTTCCAACACGGTACACTTACAGGGAATGACAATAGGTTTGCCAATTACCTGACAGTTCTCGGGATGCCGGCCCGGAGGAAAGGTTTTAAACCTTCACCGCCTCCTCGGAGTGCGTAGAGCTTTTACCCAGATCTCCAACTGCTGCCCGGTCGTGCCAGGTCCGGAGCCAATGCTCTCGTGAAATGGATTATACAGATTTCCACCTGTTGCCTGGTCGCACCGAGGCTAGAGCCACTGCTCGGTTGGATAGATTATCCAGGTTCTCACCTGCCGCCTGGTCATACCGAGGCTTAGAGCCACTGCTCAAATGGATTATACAGATTTCCACCTGTTGCCTGGCTGTGCCGAGGCTAGAGCCACTGCTCTCTCGGATGGATTACCCAGGTTCTCACCTGCCGCCTGGTCTCGCCAAGGCTGGAGCCACCGCTCTTCCCGACGCTCCCCAACGCTCTCAATCGCTAAGACCACTCGCGTCAGATTCCCATCCGCCCTCAGGTATGATCGTCACTTCAGCTCGTACTCCCGCTAACGCTATCGGTTCCGGCTCAAACTCGGGCGAGTCACTCTCAACAACAGCTGACTGGACTAAAACGCTCATCTCGCTCAGATCCTCCCTGACAAGCAGTTCAGACAGGAACGCATGCACCTCTTCATGTAGGGTCAGGTTGTGGGAAAGCTGTTTTAACAGTGCCGACGGAATCCCATACAAATTCTCTCGCGCTCCCATGCCCTTCGCAAACACACCTCCGGCTCTCATCGCGCGCCCTCCTTGCGCTACCTTCTCGTGCCTACCGTTCTGCCGGAAGAACTCGCAAGGCGTGTTGGAATCGCACACTCGCAAGGGTGTGCGCAACGGAACGTTGGTCCAGATGTGCGTGGGCTTCCTGTATGCGGTCCCGTATTTACAGTACGTGACGAGGTGTGGAGCTGGTAGATTGCTCATGCATCGACGCGTGTGCAAACCGTGGGGCTCTCTTCCCTTCGGGTTCTCAATGAAATATGCTTCGGGCCTCAAGTACCGGATGATCTCCAATGTCCTACGAACTCGCCTGTCCGCAGCGCGCAAATCTCGGATGCCTACCGTCTTCGCCTGGCTGTACTCTGTACAAGGTGGGCTAGCCCAGACTACGTCGAAGTGTCCTGGTCTGAACTGTCGGTAGTCCCATCGCATGATATCCTCGCAATGTGTGGGGCCCCACTTGGGCTGAATGTCTACGGCAACTACTTCGCTGTTGGGAAATTGCTTAGTGAACTGCCTCTCGACTGACCCGGTCCCACAAAACAATACGAGAATCTTAGACTGGCCGACTGGCTCCTTCTCAAGTGCTGCGGCTCCGTTGACTGGCGGCAGGGTGCTCTGATCAGATACTCTCGCGAAAGTTCCTACTTCCTCATCAAACCTCTCCTCTGGCACCCATGGCATCGCTCCGTCTACCTTGAGCTCCTCCGAGAGCGTGGTCCATACTGCTCCTGCGGACTCGTCGCGCCTCTTACGGACCCTAAGCATCTCTCGCTTCACTCTCTTAGCCTCGATCCTCTCAAACTCCAACAACGCCCGGTTGGGAACGCCGGGCCTGCCGGCTCCGTCCCACTCCAGATCCTCTCGGGTCTTCCACTCGTTCTCGCTGCGGGGCATTCCTGTCCACTTGACCAGGTACTCCGTCCATCTCCTACCCTGACGCTGGCGCGTGCGCGAACGCTCCACCCTCTCGACGTGGGTTTCCTTGCGCCCGCTGACGTCCAACGGAGGAGGGGGAATCTCCTTAGCTCTCTCAACAAAGCGGCTGCCCGACTCTACCGGCGAAAGCCGGTCCACGGTAAACACATCGTGCACTTTCCACTGCTTAGGCGTCTGCAACCTATAGGCCGACGGTGCGCCTCTATCGCTCGCGGGAAGGGCCATCTGCCTGTCGCTGTGAAAGACTTCCAGCACCCGAAGGGGCCCGAGGCGCTTCTTAAGCAATTTCTTGTGCAACCCGCGGTCGCCCGGCTGGGTGAGGTACGTGGCGTCCACCCAAACCTCGTCGCCTACTGCGTAACTCCTGGACTTGTGACGCGCGTCGTACTGGGCGATCTGCTGCTGCTGAGCTAAGAGCAGCTTTTCCCTAGCGAGCTGCAACTGGCGAACAAATTGGCGGGCTGTCTCGTGGGCTGTACCCTTTTTTACTGCTGCGCCCCTCCCCCCCTTAGCTCGGCCTCTCCGTGATGCAAGTGCTGCCTCCACGAAGAAGTCCAGCTGAGAGGCCGGAGCGTGACCGTACGTCAGTTCAAAAGGGGTGAAGCCCGTGACGGCGGAACGAGAGTCATTAATGGCGTACTCGACCGGGGTACACCACAAATCCCAATCGTGCTGGTTGGCGTCGACATACGCGCGCAACATGCGTTCGACCGTGTGGTTTGTGTGCTCTGCCTGCCCATCACCTTGTGGGTGGTACGGCGTGGTAGAGGCAACCTGGACTCCCATCAACCGATGTAGCTCGAGATGCATCTCATCCCTGAAGCGGGAGTCCCGATCACAGACGATCTTCATGGGAGCGCCGTGCAAACGCCACACTTGGTCGAAATACATGCGCGCGATCTGTGCAGCCGAGCTGTCAGCGTAAAGCATGGGGACTACGTGCACCATCTTGGACAGCTTGTCCGTGAAGGTAGCAAACGCGTCGTACCCTCGCTCTGTGCGAGGCAGCCCAGTGACGAAGTCGATACTAACCACTTGCCACAGTCTTACTGGGACTTGCAGGGGGTTAAGCTGACCGTCTGGATACCCGTTGCGTGGCCGGGTCTGTTGGCACACGACGCAGGATTTGCACCAGTCGGTGGCATCCTTGCTCATGCGCGGCCACCAAAAACGACGGGGTACCCTGTCCAGTGTCTTATCCCTTCCTGTGTGCCCTGCTGCTGGGGACTCGTGTGCTTCGCGCATCACCAGCTCTCTGAGGGGGGAATCCTGAGCTAGCACTAGCTGATACCGCCCTTCTGCCACTCGCCATATCATGTCGTCTACCATGCGAAATGTGTCTGTCCTCTGATGTGGGGCTGCGATCAGTTCCTCCTTCAATGAGCTGAGGTACGGGCTGCGTTCGTATTCCGATTGCAAGGCGCGGACGAACTCATCAGCCTTCAGTGGTCCTGACGCTGCCCTGGCCTTTGCTGCAACCCCTGTAGTGACTAAAGGCTCGTCGGGTTCTGCTTCACTGTCCTTTCGCGCAGGTGGCGCTCGGGGCTTTGCCCTGCTGGCTGCTGGGGCCCACACCAGAAGGACCGGCCAGCGCAGCGGGGGCCGACCTCCATCAGGGGACTCGAAGAGGTGGTTGGGACGACCTTTTTCGTCCTTCGTGTCAAAGACCTTGACCGGATGAAGCCCATACTTGGGGTGAATCAACCGCCTCCAGGGAGCGTCATAGTCTGGCAGAAGGAAGATCGCCGAGGTGTTTTCTGGATCGGCGCGCCACTCAGCAAGGAAATGCCGAAGAATTCTTTCTATCAAGTCCGAATCCTTCGTGTAAGGGGGGTTACACCAAACGTGTTTCCCGCGCCACTTTTCCTTCAAGCAGTCGGTCCAATAGGTGTCAACCTGCCGGTTAACGCCCATGGAGTCGCAACACGCGTCAACGTCAAACATCCCGTACTGGGCCGCTATCTCCTCAAAGCGCTCCCTGATCAGCTTCCAGTCCTGGCGATCTACGACCTGGTCGTAGTGGGAGCTACCTTCTGGGGGCTTAACGGGCTCAGGTACCTTTCCGGCTGCCTTCGGATGACTCTGGGTCTCAGGATGGGGGAACTCGTCGGTCCCCGGTGCTCCTCTCTCCGGATGACTCTGGACTTCTGCTGTGGCCTGTTCCCTAGCTCGGTCTGCTCTGGTCATGACTGCTAGCGATTCGGCATCCCTCAAGGACTTCTCGCCTACCGCTAGGGTGGCAGCTGCGTCCAGCCAGAGGGCCGGCGTCTCTACCCACGTGAGCCCATTCAGATGGGTGAGCTCACCAATGACCGGTGCCGGACTGGTGGGAGGGAAGGACTCGTCCTCGGAATCACTATACTCGAAGGTGGCGCCTAAGACAGATGTGGGATCCTCGTCCTCTTCACATCTCTTGCCTTTCGGCTCAGAGTACTCGGGTCCATCTGTGGCGCGGTCCACTGCCCCGAGGACTGAGGTAGGATCCTCGTCCTCTTCGGACCCCTTGCCTTTCGGTGCGGAGTCTCTGGGCCCATCCGTGGCGCGATCCACAATCCCTTTCTCCTTCAAACCTTCTCTGGCTGACATTTCCTGATAGTCTGGTCGCCGGGACTGCGCATCCGGTACCACCAAACAGCGCCCTGGCACGTGCTCCATCTGATGGACTCCTACCTCTACCAAGTCCTCGTACCAGCAAGCCTGACGTCGGCTGAGCTCCCTAGCTGGGGCGAAGAGCCACTGGAGGGGTTTGTGGTCTCCCATGAGCTTAAATGATGTAAAAATCAGATAATGTCTCCAGGTGACCGTGGTACAATGATGGATGGCACAAAGCTCCCGTTCCCCAGCGTGATAGTTCTGCTCTGCGCTGGAGAACTGCCGGCTTTCAAAGGCCAAGGGCTGCAAGCCTCGTCCCTGATCCTGCATGAGTACACCCCCTAGTGCTACTCCACTGGCATCTGTCTGTACGAAGAAGGGTCTGGAACCGTCTGCTGCGCCCTTTTGATCGGGTAGGGCCAAGGCTGGGGAGGAGATCAAAGCAATTTTTAGCTGTTTAAATGCTGCCTTTTCATTCTCGCCCCAGGTCCAGTCCACGCCGGATTTGGTGAGGCGGGTCAACGGGTACGCGATATCTGCGAAGTTCTGGATGTACCTTCGGTAGAAGCCACACATGCCCAGGAACTGTCGCACGTGTGTGACAGTTTCTAGGTCTGGCCAATCGCGTACCGACGCAACCTTATCCTGCTGTGGACGGCATCCATCCCGATCCACCACATGCCCTAGGAACCGGACTGATCGTTTGCACAATTTGACTTTCGACTTTTTAAGGTAGACGGCATTCTTTCGGCACGCCTCCAAGACCTGGCGGAGGCGGTCGAGGTGTACCTCATGGGCGCTCTTACCCGGAACCTCAGCTGAGAAAATCATGATGTCATCTACAAATACTCTGCAAAAGGGTAGGTGCCCGAGGTACTGTTGCATCATCCTTTGCCAGGTACTTGGGGAGTTTGACAATCCCATGGGCATGACCAACCACTCGTACGCTCCAAAGTGCGTAGTCATTGCGGTTTTCTCCACGTCCTCTGCTTTCATAGGAACCTGCCAAAATCCCCAAAGGGCATCCATCGTAGAGAAGACGGTAGCCCCTTGTAGGTCATCTAAGAGACTCTGTACATCTGGGAGGGGGTACTTATCCTTGACTGTGATCTCATTGATCTGTCTGTAGTCAATGACTAGACGCAACTCTTTGGGATTACTCGGCTTGGGGACCATCAGCACGGGGCAGCCCCACGGAGAGGCCGAGGGTCGTATGTACCCTTTGGCTAAGAGTTCATCTAGCTGTTGCCGGAGTTGCCGCAACTCCTCCTGCGACAACTTGTACCCTCGCCGGTGCAAGGCGTTCCCACTCCAATCTGGCCGGAGCCGGATGCCGGACTTGAATTCCCTTGACTGGACTGATTCTGGCAGCTCTGTGCAAATGACATCTGCGAACTCCTTTTCCAGGTCCCTAAGCTGCTGCCAGATTTCCGGCGACACCGTCTCGTCTATCTCGTCCTCCGGCGGTTCCGGGGAGGCCTGAGCGGTCTGTGGGGCTGGCGGCGGGGTAGTGCCTGGCGGGACGGCCGGTACCGGCGGGTCTGTGGTCTGCGGAGCTGGCGGCGGGGTAGTGTCTGGCGACACGACTGGTGCCGAGGCTTGCGACTTCTGCCTCTGAGGGCTCGGGACGGTGGGGACTTTTGGTCCCGGCGGCTGCCCGGCGGAGGGGCCACTTTCAGCACCAGGCTGACCGACTGCTGCGACCTGGTCACGCCAACGCACTCGCTTATGCCGTGCTCGGGGTCGTCGCTCCGCGACTAGATCCCGGCCCTGCTGGAGCGCCGCGGCTGCCTGAGCGTGCCAGGTGGGTGGCTTCCCGGCCGCGTGATCCTCTATCGCCTGTCTACGCACCGCTGGCGGAAGCAACGCAAATGCGCCGTTCGCCTCCTGCTTGCTAGCGAAAACGCGAAGAGGGTCAGGATGATCTCCGGCCTCGTCAACCGTACTCGCAAATCCCTGTGGCCTAATATCCTCGACCACCGCCCCATACTCTCTGCAAATGACACGCTCCTTCTACGTCACTGTAGCCGGACTCGGAGCTGTCCGAGACCAACCCTCCCGGCCCCTCAGACTCCTCTGCTCCGTCTGGCACCGTTGCGCTGGGACGCACGCTGACTTCACTATCCTCGGACCCGGAGGAGGGTTCTGACGCTAGGCCTGCTACAACATCGTTGGGGGAATCTTCGTCGGAGTCTCCCCCCCCCTTGTTGCAGGCCAACGCGCCAAAAGTCCCATCGGGGCCGAGGTAGACGACGAAAGCTTGCTCCTCTCTGTTTCGGAGGGTCCGCAGGTCCCGGCGAGCTCGACGTTGGCTCAAAAGGACTCCCTGTACCAGTGCCATTGCCGTGTCCTTGGACCGACTGGGGTCCGGGGACCCCGGCGAACAGCCGGTGATGACGACCTCTTCCCTGCCCTTGGTGAACCGGACCGAACCCCAGTTCTTATAATCCAGTGTAACCGGGGAAAGGTTCGCCAGCCAAGGACCTCCCAGGATGACATCCACCTTGAGGTCGAGGGGCATTACCCGAAGCTCAACTTGCTGGCCGTATGACCCCTTTGACGTCTCAGCAAGGAGCTTGGGCCTGATGCAGGAATTAGCATCATACGTGGTGCCGTCAGCCACCCGAACCCGCATGGCTTGCTCGTGGCGCACCGGCTTGATGCCGGTGAGCTTCTGCAGTGTACTCTTTGCGATAATATTGGTGGACGCTCCCGAATCCACCAACACCTTGACTCTGACGCCCGCAATCCAGGCCCAAAACAGCAGCAACGTCGGTGTGCGACTGTGCCTGTCGAAACTCCTCGGGCGCGCTCCCATCGAGGACACCGCTGCCAGGGACTCACACCAGCTCGGACTGATATCGCCGTCCTGCATTATGCAGTCCAGGCGGGTGACTGACGTTTCCGCGTCGGAGTCACAGTCCGGGAGGCAGTAAGTACACGCGTCAGCCAGTAGGCCGATGGCGACTGCTTTCTGGACTGCACTGCGCTCCGTGAAGTCCGGGGGGGACACCGCGACTTGAACTGACGCTGCAGCCAGTTTAGCCGCTATGTGCTTTCTGACTTGCTCGTCCCGGTGCATCAGCTCATTGTCTTGCTGAAGTTCCCTATTCTCCCTTTCCCACTCCTGACATCCTGGGGAAGCGGTCAGCAGAAAAGAAAAAGAAAAAACCACGCCCGTCGGGCGTATGAGTAAATTAATTTCCCCGGCCCTACTCTGGGCCGGACCGCCACAAGTGGCGGTCTTAAAGGGACAATTTATACTGGGTGGTTTTCATCTATTTCATCCTCTTGCCTCTCTTGTCTGAGTCTTCTGTATAGTTGGTAGGTGCTGTGTGCGTAGTTCACCGTCAGGTCGTGTATCCTTTGTAGTGCCTGCATGGCCTCTTTTCTGTCGAGCCCAAGTTGCTCGAGTATGTCTCGGTTGTGCTTGTACACCGTGCCTGTCCTGCCCACTGCAAAGAAATGGAGTTTGGCACGGAATCCGTGTCTACGTAGCAATTGTAGCAGTGGTCCGTATTTCATGTATTTTCCCAAGAGCTTGGGTCGGGCAAGCGGTCAGCAACTAACTTTGTCAGCCGTGCAATCTGGAACCCAGTTATGGACTGCGCGCACTGCGAGCCCGCGAAACGGCCAAGCGCCGCTAGCCTTGCCCGTCTTTTTGTGGCCTCCGAGGCGGATACCAATTGCAAGTGCGGTGTGGTGCTGGAGAAAGACGAAGCGGGTATCGTTGTAAAGCGCTGCAAGGAAAGACGGATTGAGGCTGCGGAAACCGCGGACGGGGAGAAGTTGCGCCCGAAGGAGTGGTTCTATTATTTCCCGATCGAGGATACCATCCGAAGATGGATGGAATGCCCAGAGTTTTGCAAGGCCCGTGCCCGTCGAGACGCGCGCTTACAGTGTGACTTCTGGACATCGGAACTGGCGAGAACCCTAATAAACCTCCACACGTCCGTTAATGGCTACTACAGTATCCGACATTCTAGTCCTTCTCAAAGGACTAGGCGGAAACGTATGTAATGACTCGACTATTGGGTTCTAGCTAGAGGTCAACTCTATGCTTAGAAAACTCATTTATGACACAGGAAAGGTGACTATTCTATTGGGAGCATCTAGTTTTATGTTTAGGTACCCAAGAATGAGGCACGCTTTTGATGGGTATTTTGCCTGAAATTTAATTAATTTCCTTAGTCCTTCTCAAAGGACTAGTTGCGGTACCGTCATTTGCGACTCGATAAATGGACTTGGAAGGGTGTAGCCCCATATAAAGTTCGAAGATATGAGTCAATCTAAAGCTCCATGACGATAGTTCACATATGGGACCGATATGTGGTCCTCATCGGGTGCCATAACCAAGGGGGGCAACCGAAAATGCTGATTTTGGAAAGTTTCACTATGTGACACATGAATATTTATGTATCAAACTTCGATAATGATCTAAATGCTTTCAAAAATTCAAGTAATGTATGTTTATCGTACTCGTATGTGCTTACACTCGTACAATCACACACAGATGCACTATTGGGCTCCCACGCAACGGTATGCATACCGAGTACATTGGCGATCACGGTGACTCCGTCCCCTACGCACCTTAGCGTGTGCACTCCAAACCGCGACATCGGCGGACGTCGATGCTTGGTGTAGTCTAAAATGGTATTGCAAACCACTACTTACCGATATGCGGTGAGATAAAAGTGGATGGCGGAAGTATCGAGGTGCTACTTGTGTACGCGTACTAATATACTGGCAGTGTGTCCCAAGAAGACTCCTAGCGCATTGGTACGCAGCCAATGGCGGGGTATAGGGGCACGCCGATGCTTAGTGTAGTCCAAAATGTCATAACAAAGCATTACCGAGCGATGTGTGGCGTTAGAGGGGTGTTAGGGTCGAGTGTTGGAGTGCTACTTGTGTATGCGTGTACTGGTACACTGGTACACTGGCATGGTCGGCATCCCTAGTCCCGCGTGGCGTGTGCACTCCAAACCGCGACATCGGCGGACGTCGATGCTTGGTGTAGTCTAAAATGGCATTGCAAACCACCACTTACCGATATGCGGTGAGATAAAAGTGGATGGCAGAAGTATCGAGGTGCTACTTGTGTACGCGTACTAATATACTGGCAGTGTGCCCCAAGAAGACTCCTAGCGCATTGGTGCGCAGCCAATGGTGGGGTATAGGGGCACGACGATGCTTAGTGTAGTCCAAAATGTCATAACAAAGCATTACCGAGCGATGTGTGGCGCTAGAGGGGTGTTAGGGTCGAGTGTTGGAGTGCTACTTGTGTATGCGTGTACTGGTACACCGATGCACTGGCATGGCCGGCATCCCTAGTCCCACGTGGCGTGTGCACTCGTTCAAACCGCGACATCGGCGGACGTCGATGCTTGGTGTAGTCTAAAATGGTATTGCAAACCACTACCCACCGACGATATGCGGTGAGATAAAAGTGGATGGCGGAAGTATCGGAGCGCTAGTTGTGAGGGTCCTAGATTTGAGGGGAACGATTTCCCCTCACGATTGCCTAGCACGGAGCGGAATCAACTTGAATGAACTCAGTCCACCAACCAAGGGATTTTTACATCGAAAAGTTGTCTTTTGTGCGCAGAAAGTGTATGGGGGTGTGGACATGGTTGAGACCAAGGTGTATGCTTGGCGAGAATGCGAACCTAATGCCACCGCTCTCACCCACATGTAACGTTATTTTAACCAACTTAAACCTTGCATGCTACCCTTCGTTAGAACCATTAGCACTGGCCAATAACCCGATGCTAGGTAGCTATAAAGCTTAATGACCATTGGGTATACCACATGGATGAAATATTGCGACTCACCATGCCCATATGGCTTTTTGAGATAGCGCCAAAAAATTCGAGAAGTCGAGCTATCGAAATCATGGTATCGAATTTAAGCAATATCGTGTGAAAAGGCATGGTCCTTGCCACTCCAGCGCCCAACCACAACAACCTACGTGGTCTGGTGGCCAATGGGGGGTAAGACAACTTACTTTAGGTCATATTGGTGATATATTTCGGGGGCCAGGGTCTGCGCTATTGGCTAGGTCGCCTAAAAGAATTATGCGGCACAAGTCCTTCTCAAAGGACCAGATTCCAATCTAGCCCTTCTCAAAGGAGTGTCGAATAGTAGCCATTAAGGGCGCTCTCTTACAGGACGCTCCTAGGATCGAAACCCCCGTAGGAGGTGATCCTGATGTGGAATACGCCGAGCACCACGTGATGGTGATTTCCCCCGGGGCGGATGATTGTCAAGTGTTTAACTCAGATGTTGGGTGACCCCCCACCATCTTGCACACCCCATATATACACAAGCATGTCGTGCAACCAGCCGCCGCGGATGCAACTGACTGAGCGCGTGCGCGGGGATGTGGAGTGCAGGTCTTACTCCATGGGTGTCGGGGTGGTCAAAAGCGAGGACCTTCATTACTCGGTACGTATGATGGTGGATCTGGATGGTGGAGTGGCTACAGATTATTCCCGCTAGCTTGTGGCTTGTGGCATTATTAGCTTATTATTATGGCAGTAGCAAGCTTCGCAAGGGGAGAGAGGGAGGGAAAGAGAGGGGAAGGGAAAGTGCGAAGAAGCGCGCCTCTTAAATGTGTGGCATCTCGCCGCGTGGTCTGAGGTCAGCAACTCTGACTGGTACCGAAACATGAGCGTGGTGGCCGCACAACCACCCACACCCATGCCCTTCCACACGCCCCTTCCACTCCCCGCTCCATCATCAACACCCGCACCACCGCCTAATCCCGGACCACCAGCCCCTGCATTACCGCCTACCTCAACCGCAGCCCCCACAAATCCCGCGCCTGCGCTTCCGCCCGCGCATGCCCCGAGACCACCACCTTCAGCCCGTTTCCCCCACTCCTCCTCCGCCGCTGCGAACCCTGTACTCTCTCCCAGCGCCACCCCCTTTGTACCAGGCGTCATCCGACTGCCGCAGGGCACTAATCTGCGAGCATCTTCGGACGAGGTCCGCCTGGAGCACAAAACCAAGGAGATGGTGCTGAAGCTGATCAAGGGTGTGACCAGATTCCCTCGCTCCGCGTCCGACACTAAATCGGCCGACAAGGATGGCCTACTGGCGCAATTGGAGCACTACTCCAACATGGTGCGAAAGATATTCCAAGAGGCCATCGTGATCGAGGCGCTGACCACTCCCAGCTGTACGCCGTCTGTATCGGAGTACCAGGCGAGCGTTTCGAGCCTCCTCTGGAGTTTCAAGGAGCACACCCTACAGGACCAGCAGAAGAAATTCTTAGAGCGTGCGGCGGGAACTTTCGGGTCCGACCAGGCCTGGCACCGGCGCTACGCGGAGCTGGACGTGTTCTTCAGCGATCTGGCGGTGTGCTCTCTAACACAGGCCTACCTGGAGAACGCACACGGCGAGGCCATTGCACTGAGACAGGCGTCGAGTGAGACCGCGGCGGAGTACTTTTCGCGATTGGAGACCCGCATGGCCTCAGTCAACTTCCTGGCTGGCAGGGTCCCCAATTGCGTGGAGATGTCCAACCTGTCCATGCTCTCCACGTACCGCCGAGGGTTGAAGTACGCACCCAAGGTAATGCGGCGCCTGAGAGCCATCCACCTGGATGTCTCCAAGCCAGAGGAGTGGGAAAGGAAGGCTGTCACTGACGATATCCCGGGCACCCACAACGCCCTGTTGAAGATACGGGAGGTCGCTGAGGAAGTGGAGAATGACATCGACACGGAGGCAGCTCAGAGGCGCACTCATGACCGTCCTCCCCGTACTGTCTCTTTCGCGAACCCATCTCCTCGTACCCCCTTCTTCAGGCGCACCCCCTCCTCGAACCGCCCAGCACTCGCCATGCTGGAGAATGGGCCCACCACTACCGCTGCCGCGGCAGTTACCCCATTGCCACCACCACCTGGTCTCTCCCGCCCCGACGCTCCGAAGGTCCGCCGGTGCTTCGCCTGCGGCTCCGCGGAGCACATCGTCCGTAACTGCACGGATGAGACCAAGCTCAAGGAGTGGAGGGCCAATGCCCCTGCCCGACTGGCAAATTCTCCTGGGTTCGTGGCCGCCGTCGTCTGGGCCATCGAGCAGCAGGAGGACATCTCCTCGGTGGACGGCGTTCCAGAGGAGTTCTCCGAGGAGGTCTTGGCGCTTGCTACCTGTGAAGACGAGCAGAGCTACCAGACTCTGGCGGCTCTTGCTGGCATCGAGCTTGTGGAGGGTGACAGCCTTCCCCCGGTTGAGGACGACGAATGACTGGCCGGCGACCAGTCCCTGACCCTGCCCTTCGGGGAAGTGAGGTCATATCCTGATGATCAGACCCTCTCCGCCCTGGAGAAGCGGTCAGAACCAGTAGAACCCCGACGCGCACGAGGACGTAGAGATCCTTGGGGCCATCGACCTCATCCCAAGTAGGGAAAGCGGGAACCTCAACCGACGTCAGCTCCTGCTCGGATTCCGACCAGGAGTCTTGGTGGCAAGACATCCGTCGAGGCCTAAAGCGCCTGGGGAAAGACCACCCGCTGTCAGGGGTAATGTGGTTCCAGTTCAAGGACCATGGGCTCTCCGACGACGGCGCTTATCGCCTGGAGATCCACCAGCAGTCAGTCTCCGAGTCCAAGAGACTGATGCAGCAAAAGCGCGAGGACCCTCATAACTCCCTCGGGAGGTGTAGATTCTCTGCCTTTGCCATCAACGTCCGCAGACCAGGGGAGACAGTACACCGCGGAGTGGACCTCCAGGAGGTAAGGAGAGCGGTCGTCGCTGCCGTCAGAATGAGCGGCAGCACCCGGAAGTCACACAGGGGTCTTAGGAAGTCAGGTACAGCACCTCCGAGTTCCGCAGCCTCCGGTGGGAACTGGTCGAACCGGTTTGCTCCCCTCTCGTCCTCATCGGAGGAGGAGCATCTCGCGGAACCTCCGAGGCCTAGGACTCAGGCGCCTAGACCGAGCGGCCCCAGTCGCCCAGTGCCTCGCACCAGGAAGTCCAGTCGAGCACCCTCGGCCCCGCACCCCGGTCCGACTTCCTCAGGGGACACGTCGTCGTCCCCGGAGTCCACCTGGAGCAGGAACAGTCAGGACCTGCAAGAGCTAAAGGAAGCTTGGCAGAAGGAGTCCCAAGCTCGGGAGGCAGCTGCCGAAGCTCGCCTGGAACAGCTGTCTCGGCAACTCCAAGAGAGTCAAAGAGCTGCCGAGGAGTGCAGGGTCTCTGATCAGCGCGCTGCCGAGGAACGCAGGGCCTCCGAGCAACGCGCTATCGAAGAGCGCTGGGCTGCAGACCGGCTGGCCGCAGAAGCCCGGGAGACTGCAAGGCAGTTGGCTGTCGACGAGAGCGTAGCTCAGCAGATAGCTGCTGACGAGCGGCGAGCAGCAGATCGGAGGTCGGCTGAGGCCCAGTTAGAGGAGAGGCTGCAGGCGGTCATAGAGTCACAAGTCCAAAGGCTCGCCTTGGTTCAGGCTTCGCCCTCGGGGCCCGTGGAGTCAGACGCTCGAGGGCCTGCAGCGGCAGTGTCGAGTCTGGTTCAGGAGACGCCCATCTCCCGAGAGAGACATGAGCTGGTGGAGCCGGCTTCCGTCGTCACCTGTGACGTCGAGGACCGGGGCGTTCATAGCCCGCCGGAGGAGTCACACGCGGGCGTGGCGTCGCTTCCGCCGCACTCATGGGACTACATTTCCCTTCCAGTGAAAGTCTGCGCCGCCCTCCGGGCACACGTGGTCGAACATGGCAAACCGGGGCCCGACGCCCAGCGCCTGTTTTACGACGCCGCTCGTAGGTATCGCTCCCTTGGTCAGGTCGCTGGGTGCGTGCATCCTACCAGTCAGATCAGGCAGTGCCTGAAGGCGAGGGTCTCGGACAATGACAGAGTCCTCGGGTCCCAGGTGATTTACAGTCTCACGGCGGCCTTAGCGCCCGTCCCAGAGAACTGCGCTCGTTGCGGGTGCGGGCACGCGGAGAGTCCGGTGCATATGTGGACATGTCAGGTGGGCACTAAGAGGAGTGTAGTGGCACTCCTGAAGACTGTGTACCTGCCGGTGTGTGGGTTTTGCTCCGCGGACGTGTGGCCCGGTGCTTTCGACAACTTTCCGGTAGTGTCACCGCCTCCGCTTGCTGCTGCAGCGGACACACCAAGAGACGGGGGGGGATGGTCCCTCAACCTGAGTACTCGGAGCCAAACGAGTCCCCGGAGGAGCCCGGTGTCAGCAGTCATGGAGGTCCCGGAGGCTCGGGGGGTGATGATCCTGGAGGGCCAGGAGGTCCGGGGGGTCCGGGCGGGGGTCCTGGCGGCGATGGGCCGGGTGAGGACGGGGATGGCGACAGCCAGTTCACCTTCCGTACCGAGTCCTCTCGTTACAGGGAGTCCCGACGCTCTGCAAGTCGTAAGGACGAGCAGCATGCCCTTAAGGAAGCCCTCAAAGCCATGGAAAAGGCGGTGGACAAATACCACACGGAGGTGGAGGGGTCGTCCCACGTCTTTGGTCGGCTCCTTCGGTTTGTTCGGCAGGTCAGGGAGGTTCGGGAGTTGGAGCCAGTGCGCTACGCCATGGAGATGGCGCGTCTGGGCACGCTAGAGGATCTGGCTGCCCACGAGCTCACCACTCCGGTGCCAGAAGAGGAGCTGTTGGACATATTCCTTACTGGACTGATACCGGAGGTAAGGAGGAGAGTCTTCCTTATAGCCGAGAGGCAAGGCTCTTCGGTCCCGACTCTGAGCAGGACGGCCAGTAAAGGCCGCCACAAGCTCCTGACTTGGGCCATAGAGGCTGAGCGGGAGTTACGGCAGAGCCAGGATAAGACGAGCCGCTCGGTCCAGCTGCTAGCCCACGTAGATGTCACAGAGGAGTTGCTAGCCATGGCGACACCCGCTAGCACTCCGACACCCACAGGGCAACGACTCGGGTCCCCGGAGTACGAGGGCTGCCGTCTGTGCAAGAGCATGGACCATTACGCCCGCGACTGTCCGCAGGCGAAGCAGCGCCCAAAAGAGTGGGTCAAGTGCCTCCTAGAGGACACCCTGGCTTTAATAGGGGACGATTCGATGGTAGAAGAAGCTTTGGCTGCCATCGGATTGGATTTTGTCCAGGAGGACACTCCCCAGCCCGGGGCGCCCTCCCCGCAGTAAAGGGCGCGGGCCCCGTCACAGCGGGGTCAGGGGGACAGAAGGGCCCCGCGCCGGCGTCCACAACGATGCAGGTGCTGCGTGATAGGTGGAGAAGGTGCGGGAGACACCTTAGTGGCAGCGCTAGGCGCCACCTCAGGAACCAGAGTCAGGTCAGGGAGTGTGAACAGGGAGATTTGGACATGCTAGCCGCCACCCGCACGGGAAACCCAGAGCCTCCAGAGCGGGACCAGGTCGAGCAACGCATCCAGAGAGAGCAGGCGAACTTCTGGAAGTCCGCCAGAACCCCGGCAACCGCCTCGGTTCCGCGTCCCGAGGAGCAGTGGGAGCTGCTCTGTTGGATCACCGGTGCGGACACCCGGGATAAAAACCGGTCGAGCCACACAGTTGAGCCACGGGCAGTCTACCTACAGCACTTGGAGAACCAGGGGTCGGACGTTGCGAGAGTTCGCGGGCACTGGAAGTTCAGGGCTCAGCGTTTACCCCCCAGAGTTAGGAAAGCCTTTAAGGCCCAGCAGCCAGGTGCTCGCCTGCGCCCCGCCATTAGGGCGCTAGAAAGGTATCTGGAGCTGGAAGAGTCAGAGGTCCGACCGGTCAAGTCCCTTGCGCTTTGGAGAGCAGGGCAAAGGCGAGTGAGCAAGAAACTTGGCCCTACAACTAGTAAGCCCC
Organism: Cymbomonas tetramitiformis; assembly: GCA_001247695.2. Taxonomy (NCBI): domain Eukaryota; kingdom Viridiplantae; phylum Chlorophyta; class Pyramimonadophyceae; order Pyramimonadales; family Pyramimonadaceae; genus Cymbomonas; species Cymbomonas tetramitiformis. The sequence goes on along the minus strand of LGRX02003119.1, from coordinate 14,192 downwards.
AGTTGAATCGAGAAGAGTTAGATAAGCGCCTGAAGCGGCTCGTCAGGGTACGTGAATTCAATCGCCGACGCCGAGCCATTTTGGATCAGGAGTTTGGACGGTTCGTTCGCGTAGCCAAGCCCAAGCCCGTCGAGGGAGAAGAACTCTCACCACCAGAGAGAACTTCAAAGCCCAGTCGGCCGTGGTTGACCAGAAGCAGGGCTCGCCAGGCTTTGGGTCCGAAACGTAGACCATGGCTGACTCCTGAAGACAAGGCGCTTCGAGCCTCTCGATTGCGACGCAGATACGAGTTGGAGGATAGGGACCCGGCTTCTACCTCAACAGAACGCCATGCGGACTTCCACGCCTTCGTGCAGGAGGAGTTGGATAGGGAAATAGGGAACTTCAGCAGGACAATGAGCTGATGCACCGGGACGAGCAAGTCAGAAAGCACATAGCGGCTAAACTGGCTGCAGCATCAGTTCAAGTCGCGGTTTCCCCCCCAGACTTCCCGGAGCGCAGTGCAGTCCAGAAAGCAGTCGCCATCGGCCTGCTAGCTGACGCATGCACTTACTGCCTCCCGGACTGTGACTCCGACGCAGAAACGTCAGTCACCCGCCTGGACTGCATAATGCAGGACGGCGATATCAGTCCGAGCTGGTGTGAGTCCCTGGCAGCGGTGTCCTCGATGGGAGCGCGCCCGAGGAGTTTCGACAGGCACAGTCGCACACCGACGTTGCTGCTGTTTTGGGCCTGGATCGCGGGCGTCAGAGTCAAGGTGTTGGTGGATCCGGGAGCGTCCACCAATATTATCGCAAAGAGTACACTGCAGAAGCTCACCGGCATCAGGCCGGTGCGCCACGAGCAAGCCATGCGAGTTCGAGTGGCTGACGGCACCACGTATGATGCTAATTCCTGCATCAGGCCCAAGCTCCTTGCTGAGACGTCAAAGGGGGCGTACGGCCAACAAGTTGAGCTTCGGGTGATGCCCCTTGACCTCAAGGTGGATGTCATCTTAGGAGGTCCTTGGCTGGCAAACCTTTCCCCAGTTACACTGGATTATAAGAATTGGGGTTCGGTCCGGTTCACCAAGGGCAGGGAAGAGGTCGTCATCACCGGCTGTTCGCCGGGGTCCCCGGACCCCAGTCGCTCCAAGGACACGGCAATGGCACTGGTACAGGGAGTCATTTTGAGTCAACGTCGAGCTCGTCGGGACCTGCGGGCCCTCCGAAACAAAGAGGAGCAAGCTTTCGTTGTCTACCTCGGCCCCGATGGGTCTTTTGGCGCGTTGGCTTGCAACAAGGGGGGGAGATTCCGACGAGGATTCCCCCAACGATGTTGTAGCAGGCCTAGCGTCAGAACCCTCCTCCGGGTCCGAGGATAGTGAAGTCAGCGTGCGCCCCAGCACAACGGTGCCGGACGGAGCAGAGGAGTCTGAGGGGCCGGGAGGGTTGGTTTCGGACAGCTCCGAGTCCGGCTACAGTGACGTGGAAGGGGCGTGTCATTTGCGGAAAGTAGGGGCGGTGGTCGAGGATATTAGGCCAAAGGGATTTGCGAGTACGGTTGACGAGGCCGGGGATCATCCTGACCCTCTCAGCGTTTTCGCTAGCAAGCAGGAGGCGAACGGAGCATTTGCGTTGCTTCCGCCAGCGGTGCGTAGACAGGCGATAGAGGATCACGCAGCCGGGAAGCCACCCACCTGGCACGCTCAGGCGGCCGCGGCGCTCCAGCAGGGCCGGGGTCTGGTCGCGGAGCGACGACCCCGAGCACGGCGTAAGCGAGTGCGTTGGCGTGACCAGGTCGCAGCAGTCGGTCAGCCTGGTGCTGAAGGTGGCCCCTCCGCTGGGCAGCCGCCGGGACCAAAAGTCCCCACCGTTCCGAGCCCTCAGAGGCAGAAGTCGAGAGCCCCGGCACCAGTCGTGCCGCCAGACACTACCCCGCCGCCAGCTCCGCGAACCACAGACCAGTCGGCCCCAGTCGTCGCGTCAAGCACCACCCCGCCGCCAGCTCCACGGACCACAGACCAGCCAGTACCGGTCGTCCCGCCAGTCACTACCCCGCCGCCAGCTCCACAGACCGCAGATCAGGCCTCCCCGGAACCGCCGGAGGACGAGATAGACGAGACGGTGTCGCCAGAAATCTGGCAGCAGCTCAGGGACCTGGAAAAGGAGTTCGCAGATGTCATTTGCACAGAGCTGCCAGACTCGGTCCAGTCAAGGGAATACAAGGCCGGCATCCGGCTCCGGCCAGATTGGAACGGGAACCCCTTGCACCGGCGAGGATACAAGTTGTCGCAGGAGGAGTTGCGGCAACTCCGGCAACAGCTAGATGAACTCTTAGCCAAAGGGTACATACGACCCTCGGCCTCTCCGTGGGGCTGTCCCGTGCTGATGGTCCCCAAGCCAAGTAACCCCAAGGAGTTGCGTCTAGTCATTGACTACAGACAGATCAATGAGATCACGATCAAGGATAAGTACCCCCTCCCGGATGTGCAGAGTCTCTTAGATGACCTACAAGGGGCTACCGTCTTCTCTACGATGGATGCCCTTTGGGGATTTTGGCAGGTCCCTATGGGAGCGGATGACGTGGAGAAAACTGCAATGACTACGCACTTTGGAGCGTACGAGTGGTTGGTCATGCCTATGGGATTGTCAAACTCCCCAAGCACCTGGCAAAGGATGATGACCCAGTATCTCGGGCACCTACCCTTTTGCAGGGTATTTGTAGATGACATCATGATTTTCTCAGCTGAGGTTCCGGGTAAGAGCGCCCATGAGGTACATCTCGACCACCTCCGCCAGGTCTTGGAGGCGTGTCGAAAGAATTCCGTCTATCTTAAAAAGTCAAAAGTCAAACTGTGCAAACGAGCAGTCCGGTTCCTAGGGCATGTGGTGGATCGGGATGGATGCCGCCCACAGCAGGATAATAAGGTCGCGTCAGTGCGCGACTGGCCAGACTTAGAGACTGTCACACACGTGCGACAGTTCTTGGGCATGCGTGGCTTCTACCGAAGGTACATCCAGAACTTCGCAGACCTCGCGTACCCGCTGACCCGCCTCACCAAATCCGGCGTGGAATGGACCTGGGGCGAGAATGAAAAAGCAGCATTTAAACAGCTGAAAACTGCTTTGATTTCCTCCCCAGCCTTGGCCCTACCCGATCAAAAGGGCGCAGCAGACGGTTCCAGACCCTTCTTCGTACAGACAGATGCCAGTGGAGTAGCACTAGGGGGTGTACTCATGCAGGATCAGGGACGAGGCTTGCAGCCCTTGGCCTTTGAAAGCCGGCAGTTCTCCAGCGCAGAGCAGAACTATCACGCTGGGGAACGAGAGCTTTGTGCCATCCATCATTGCACCACGGTCACCTGGAGACATTATCTGATTTTTACATCATTCAAGCTCATGGGAGACCATAAACCCCTCCAGTGGCTCTTCGCCCCAGCTAGGGAGCTCAGCCGACGTCAGGCTCGCTGGTACGAGGACTTGGTAGAGGTAGGAGTCCATCAGATGGAGCACGTGCCAGGGCGCTGTTTGGTAGTACCGGATGCGCAGTCCCGGCGTCCAGACTATCAGAAAATGTCAGCCAGGGAAGGTTTGAAGGAAAAAGGGATAGTGGATCGCGCCACGGATGGGCCCAGAGACTCCGAGCCGAAAGGCAAGGGGTCCGAAGAGAACGAGGATCCTACCTCTGCCCTCGGGACAGTGGATCGCGCCACAGATGGACCCAGGAACTCTGAGCCGAAAGGCAAGATATCCGAAGAGGACGCGGATCCTACCTCTGTCTTAGGCGCCACCTTCGAGTATAGTGATTCCGAGGACGAATCCTTCCCTCCCACCAGTCCGGCACCGGTCATTGGTGAGCTCACCCATCTGAACGGGCTCACGTGGGTAGAGACGCCGGCCCTCTGGCTGGACGCAGCTGACACCCTAGCAGTAGGCGAGAAGTCCTTAAGGGATGCCGAATCGCTAGCAGTCATGACCAGAGCAGACCGAGCTAGGGAACAGGCCGCAGCAGAAGTCCAGAGTCACCCGGAGACAGCAAGAGGAGCACCGGAGACCGACGAGTTCCCCCATCCTGAGACCCAGAGTCATCCGAAGGCAGCCGGAGAGGCACCTGAGCCCGTTAAGCCCCCAGAAGGTAGCTCCCACTACGACCAGGTCGTAGATCGCCAGGATGGAAGCTGATCAGGGAGCGCTTTGAGGAGATAGCGGCCCAGTACGGGATGTTTGACGTTGACGCGTGTTGCGACTCCATGGGCGTTAACCGGCAGGTTGACACCTATTGGACCGACTGCTTGAAGGAAAAGTGGCGCGGGAAACACGTTTGGTGTAACCCCCCTTACACGAAGGATTCGGACTTGATAGAAAGAACTCTTCGGCATTTCCTTGCTGAGTGGCGCGCCGATCCGGAAAACACCTCGGCGATGTTCCTTCTACCAGACTATGACGCTCCCTGGAGGCGGTTGATTCACCCCAAATATGGGCTTCATCCGGTCAAAGTCTTTGATATGAAGGACGAAAAAGGTCGTCCCAACCACCTCTTCGAGTCTCCTGATGGAGGTCGGCCCCCGCTGCGCTGGTCGGTCGGTCGCTGGCCGGTCCTTCTGGTTTGGGCCCCAACAGCCAGCAGGGCAAAGCCCCGAGCGCCACCTGCGCGAAAGGACAGTGAGACGGAACCCGACGAGCCTTTAGTCACTACAGGGGTTGCAGCGAAGGTCAGGGCAACGTCAGGACCACTGAAGGCTGATGAGTTCGTCCGCGCCTTGCAAGCGGAATACGAACGCAGCCCGTACCTCAGTTCGTTGAGAGAAGAACTGGTCGCAGCCCCGCATCAGAGGACATACACGTTTCGCATGGTAGACGACATGATTTGGCGAGTGGCAGAAGGGCGGTATCAGCTGGTGCTAGCTCAGGATTCCCCCCTCAGAGAGCTGGTGATGCGCGAAGCACACGAGTCCCCGGCAGCAGGGCACACAGGAAGGGATAAGACACTAGAGAGGGTATCCCGTCGTTTTTGGTGGCCACGCATGAGCAAGGATGTCACCGACTGGTGCAAATCCTGCGTCGTGTGCCAGCAGACCCGGCCGGGCAACGGGTATCCAGACGGTCAGCTTAACCCCCTGCAAGTCCCAGTAAGACTGTGGCAAGTGGTTAGTATCGACTTCGTCGCTGGGCTGCCTCGCACAGAGCGAGGGTACGACGCGTTTGCTACCTTCACGGACAAGCTGTCCGAGATGGTGCACGTAGTCCCCATGCTTTACGCTGACAGCTCGGCTGCTCAGATCGCGCGCATGTATTTCGACCAAGTGTGGCGTTTGCACGGCGCTCCCATGAAGATCGTCTGTGATCGGGACTCCCGCTTCAGAGATGAAATGCATCTCGAGCTACATCGGTTGATGGGAGTCCAGATTGCCTCTACCACGCCGTACCACCCACAAGGTGATGGGCAGGCAGAGCACACAAACCACACGGTCGAACGTATGTTACGCGCGTATGTCGACGCCAACCAGCACGATTGGGATTTGTGGTGTACCCCGGTCGAGTACGCCATCAATGACTCTCGTTCCGCCGTCACGGGCTTCACCCCTTTTGAACTGACGTACGGTCACGCTCCGGCCTCTCAGCTAGACTTCTTCGTGGAGGCAGCACTTGCATCACGGAGAGGCCGAGCTAAGGGGGGGAGGGGCGCAGCAGTAAAAAAGGGTACAGCCCACGAGACAGCCCGCCAATTTGTTCGCCAGTTGCAGCTCGCTAGGGAAAAGCTGCTCTTGGCTCAGCAGCAGCAGATCGCCCAGTACGACGCGCGTCACAAGTCCAGGAGTTACGCAGTAGGTGATGAGGTTTGGGTAGACGCCACGTACCTCACCCAGCCGGGCGACCGCGGGTTGCACAAGAAATTGCTTAAGAAGCGCCTCGGACCCCTTCGGGTGCTGGAAGCCTTTCACAACGACAAGCAGATGGCCCTTCCCGCGAGCGATAGGGGCGCACCGTCGGCCTATAGGTTGAAGACGCCTAAGCAGTGGAAAGTGCACGATGTGTTTACCGTGGACCGGCTTTCGCCGGTAGAGTCGAGTAGCCGCTTTGTCGAGAGAGCTAAGCAGATCCCCCCTCCTCCGTTGGACGTCAGTGGACGCAAGGAAACCCACGTCGAGAGGGTGGAGCGTTCGCGTACGCGCCAGCGTCAGGGCAGGAGGTGGACGGAGTACCTGGTCAAGTGGACAGGAATGCCCCGCAGTGAGAACGAGTGGAAGACCCGAGAGGATCTGGAGTGGGACGGAGCCGGTAGACCCGGCGTTCCCAACCGGGCGTTGTCGGAGTTTGAGAGGATCGAGGCTAAGAGAGTGGAGCGAGAGAAGCTTAGGGTCCGCAAGAGGCGAGACGAATCCGCAGGAGCAATATGGACCACACTTTCGGAGGAGCTCAAGGTAGACGGCGCAATGCCATGGGTGCCAGAGGAGAGGTTTGATGAGGAAGTAGGAACTTTCGCGAGAGTATCCGCTTAGGGCACCCTGCCGCCAGTCAACGGAGCCGCAGCTCTTGAGAAGGAGCCAGTCGGCCAGTCTAAAATTCTCGTATCGTTCTGTGGGACCGGGTCAGTCGAGAGGCAGTTTACTAAGCAATTTCCCAACAGCGAAGTAGTTGCCGTAGACATTCAGCCCAAGTGGGGCCCTACACATTGCGAGGATATCATGCGATGGGACTACCGACAGTTCAGACCAGGACACTTCGACGTAGTCTGGGCTAGCCCACCTTGTACAGAGTACAACCAGGCGAAGACAGTAGGCATCCAAGATTTGCGCGCTGCGGACAGGCGAGTTCGTAGGACATTGGAGATCATCCGGTACTTGAGGCCCGAAGCATACTTCATTGAGAACCCGAAGGGAAGAGAGCCCCACGGTTTGCACACGCGTCGATGCATGAGCAATCTACCAGCTCCGCACCTCGTCACGTACTGTAAATACGGGACCGCATACAGAAAGCCCACGCACATCTGGACCAACGTTCCGTTGCGCACACCCCTGCGAGTGTGCGATTCCGACACGCCTTGCGAATTCTTCCGGCAACACGGTAGGCACGAGAAAGTCGCGCAGGGAGGGCGCGCGATGAGAGCCGGAGGTGTGTTTGCGAAGGGCATGGGAGCGCGAGAGAATTTGTATGGGATTCCTTCAGCACTGTTAAAACAGCTTTTCCACAACCTGACCTTACATGAAGAGGTGCATGCGTTCCTGTCTGAACTGCTTGTCAGGGAAGATCTAAGCGAGATGAGCGGTTTAGTCCAGTCAGCTGTTGTTGAAAGTGACCTGCCCGAGTTTGAACCGGAACCGATAGCGTTAGCGGGAGTACGAGCCGAAGTGACGATCATACCCGAGGGCGGATGGGAATCTGACGCGAGTGGTCTTAGCGATTGAGAGCGTTGGGGAGCTTCGGGAAGAGCGGTGGCTCCAGCCTTGGCGAGACCAGGCGGCAGGTGAGAACCTGGGTAATTCATCCAAGAGAGCAGTGGCTCTAGCCTTGGCACAGCCAGGCAACAGGTGGAAATCTGTATAATCCATTTGAGCAGTGGCTCTGGCCTCGGTATGACCAGGCGGCAGGTGAGAACCTTGATAATCTATCCAACCGAGCAGTGGCTCTAGCCTCGGTACGACCAGGCAACAGGTGGAAATCTGTATAATCCATTTCATGAGAGCATTAGCTCTGGACCTGGCACGAGCGGGCAGCAGTTGGAGATCTGGGTAAAAGCTCTACGCATTCCGAGGAGGCGGTAAGGGTTTAAAACCTTTCCTCCGGGCCGGCTTCCCGAGAACTGTCAGGTAATTGGCAAACCTATTGTCATCACCTGTAAGTGTACCGTGTTGGAAGGTTTGAAACCTTGAGCGTGGTAATGGATGTGAGAGCTCGAGCCTTGGGGGAGCCTGGTAGTGCAGATGGCAGACCGGTGAGAGGCCGACCCTTGTGCTTAAGAGGTTGATCTCCTTACTGCGGTGTGTCATGGGAAGTGTAATGTCATCCCAGACAACAGGCGGCTGAGACCTGTATAATCATCCTGAGCAACGGTAGAAGATCTGTATAAAAACTTTACTGGTCCGACGTGGTCAGCGTGGACGGGACCTTCCCTAAGGGGGGGGGAGTTGTGCTAGGAGGCAAGCACAAGAGCAAGAAAAACGGCTAAGTACAAAACGCAAGAGTACTCAGTACGGAGTACAGTAGGACCGATCAGAATGATGTTGATGTGAGGTGCCTAGCCTGTTGTACGGAGTACTCAGTACAGTTGAGTTATGGAAAGAGTTCCTGAATGTATAAGAACTCTAAGTGTAACCAGTTTCGGGGATGAGAACTGAACTGAAAAGTGTAACATAAAAGTAAAAAGCCGTAACTGCTGTATATTGTGTATTGAAAGCATGCACTGAAAGCAAAAGCATATTAGGAAGAATTACGAAACCGAATTCCGACTAGTGGACCAACCGAAACCATACCTCGTGCGGTCGTTTAATAAGTAGATAATAGATAAGTCCGAAACCGTAAAGAAGAGGAAAACAAAGGGTGTAGACTCCCACATCCTACCAAGAAGCTTCCACGTACTTACATTTTCTTAAGTTCTCTTAAGTATAATTCTTAAGTATACTGTCGGCCAATAGCTAACTGCTTCGATTTAAATATGCATAGTCTGGGTTTATATCGAAAACTTAAGAAAACTTAAGAAAACTTGAGAAAACTTAAGCAAACTTAAGGAAATACTTGCAGAAGTGTATGCAGTATCTACTCACTACTGTCTACTGTGTGCGATAGTACTCGGACTACTATTTTTATTATCGCGGATCGCCCAAATTGGCCCCCGGTAACCAACAATTTTACGGTGTCTCGTCGCTGCGCGAATCGTTAATGGCGAACTCCACGTTGCTCGTTGGTCGCGTGACACAGGTCCCATTCTCCAGGATTCGCCCCCACGAAGGAACGCAGCATGTCCTCCCTCGACCACTCTGTTGGTGTGCTCCGCCTGGCCATCCGATCGCGGGTTGTACGGTGTGGTGGAGGCCACGACTCGCATGTCCATCCGCCTCATGAGCTTCTTCCAGAATGCATCTTGGAATCTCGAGTCTCGGTCACACAGTCCTCTCAGCCCTTCTCAGCCCTTCTCAGCCCCTCTCAGACCTCACATCCCCTCTCAGCCCCTCTCAGCCCTTTCTACACCCCCAGGGGGGAGAGGGGGGACGAGGGGTAGCCGATCATTTTTGTCAAGGGGTGTTTTTTTGTCGCAGTTTGCGACAATAAATGTAGGGGGTACGTAAACGTACAGTGTGGGGGAAAATAATCTCCAATCCTAAATCCCCAATCATCCATCATGATCATGTGAAGAGTGAGAGATAGAGAGGCCGCGGAGGGGGGGGAGGTTATGGTGTGTCCCCCTCCACCCTCTCCACTCCCCCTCCCCTCCCCCCCTTCCACCTCCCTCCACCACCTCCTCCCCCTCCTCCCCCTCTGTTCCCCCTCCTCCCTCCCTCCCCCTCCCCTCCTCCCCCCCTCTGGCCACATGCGACCACCATACATCACTCTCACGGGCAAAACGAAGGGTGAAACCGAGACCACGGAAGAAGCTTCGACGACTACATGCGTTATCGTGAACCCCGCCTTGATCGACGCCGTCCAGGAGCTTGCGAAGAGGGTCTTCAAGATGCGCAATGAGATCAGTGTCTTGCGCCGCAGCCTTGGACAAAGAGATCACGACCGACGCCTACTATGAGAACAAGAACGATGACCGCCGTCCCAACTCTCGCGGCATGCGAGATATGGGCGCCAAGCCTAACGGTTACCGCACGGGCCTTGGGGGCCGCGTGAACACATAGTTTCACGTGGCCTCCCAGTAATTCGTACCTGAGTGCGCAATGCCGGAATGCGAGGGCTGCCACCACCACCCCGGTGGTGGGTGCCTGACTCTTTCGGCGCACTCCTACTCGCTGCTGGACGAGAACGTCAAGGCCGCCCAACTCGCCGAGCAGATTGCCGACGATATGCAGCGGCCCTTTGACGCCCACAAGGACGCCACCTTCGAGAGCATTTGTGACGAGTATGGCCGACCCGAGAACAACCATGGCAAGGCCGCTCACATCTACCCCGAGAACGACAATCTGCCTTCTCTGCGGGCGCAGTACTCGGTCCTGACCGCCCTCTCCGCTGGTGCATTCTCCACAGAGGAACCAGCGGTACTTTCAGCGGGATTGGTGGTGCTGGATCAGACACCGCCTACCGACATGTCAAAGCAGAAGAAGGACATCCGCCGCGAGCGTGCTACCGCACGTGACGCAGGCGCATTTTTCGTGCACGACGACAACGTCATGCGTGACGACCCCTACGCCAAGCCAGTGTTGGACATGTCCGTCAAAAATGCGACGTACAACTCCAACAACTTCGCCACCGACGCCCCGACCATCGAGAGTGAGAGCGAGACACCATCCGTATCGTCGAGGATTCCGAATTCGCCACCGTCGAGGGGGAATCCGTCTTCAACTTGGCGCATGTTGACGCACGACACGGTGTTGCGACGCACGACGAGAGCGCATTCGGCGACTACCGCTTGCTGAAGACCAGAATATCGAAGCATGCGGCAAAAGCTACCGCTGCGTCTGCGGTGGTAGCGAGCGGCGCAGCACGAGCACTGTGGGAAATGTGCGAGACAACACTGATGACTGATCGGCGGTGCTCACAAAGGTGGTGCTATCGGGTCATTGTGCTTTGACCATTTTTGCGTCTACGGAGTGCGCATTTGCTGCATTTACCACTACCGTGGCACCACCCGCACAACGGGTGGTGGTGCCACTAAAATTCGACTATGACACCTTCGAGGTTGACTCCTACTAGGACCCTAGCCCTCAGGGGTTGAGTGCATTCCAGAACAACACCAAACTTATCAGAATTTACGCATTTCGTGACCTACAGCATGAGCTACTAGCAGATTTTGCGGATTTATAATTCATCTAGCATCTAAACGCACCAGCCACATCTTAGTTTGCACAATTTCTTGCGGGACTAGCTCCGTGTACTGCGGCTGATGGGAACCGCCCGGGCGTTTCTATGTACCGGCCTCCCGCTTAAGATCTGTTCTGCTGTTTCAGAAGGCATGTATTTTGCATCTGTTTAGGATCCACAATGCACATATTGCAGTTGGTGTGTGCTGGATAGGGGTACCTGAAGGCCCCCCAGCCTAGGACCGACTCATCAGTGTTACATGTTGATCCGTCACAGACTGTCACATGTCGTGGGACCATAACCCTTAAGCCTAAACCCTAACCCTCGGCTACTTAGCCGTTAGCAGGCATCCTATATTGTAGTTTAGCTGTTTACGCATTCTAACGCACACATGCCACCGAGCATATACCGGTTGGACATATCTCACAGCTACGGTGCGAGTTCTTGATTGAACCCATCCGTGGCCAAATCGGCTCAGTTTGCAGCCGCGATTTCCAGCTGAGTCGATGTCGTGAGTACGTTCGCAGCTCAATGGGCAGCTTTGACCGTTAGCACTTTCAAAGATGCTTGGCCCGAATGTTTACCGAAGCCTTGTATTTCGAAATTTAAGACGCGGCGGGCGCGAGGAAGGGGCCAGGCACGGGCACATATGCTGCCGCGGGCTAAACGTATTGTTGGATTGTCTATGGCAGGTCGCCAGACCTGGCGCGTTGGGATGTCACCGCTTGCGCCGTGACGTATAAGCGAGCGAACCGACTGATTTGACTTCGAAGGAATCGACAACGACGCCTTTAACAACGAATTCGCCGCCTACATCAACGGCGACGCTCCTCACGAGAACATCGCTGACGTTTTCACTATGGCACCACAGCACGCACGCGGTGAGCTTGAAGTTCGGGCGCAGCAGCAGGATGCACGCATCACGGAGCTGGAGAGATAGGTGCGTGCATGCCCAGTGGTTGGATGCACAGTACGCTATCGCGGAGGCACGCACCTACGAGATGCCGTGGGATGACCAGGCAGGGCTATACCGTGCTGATGCACGTCCAGCACGTCGCCGACCAGCCCGTTCAACACGTCCGACATGCTACCGTTGCTATGGGCTTTCGACTTCTACTTCTTTCTTTGGGATCGACCCCGACACCTACTTCGACGTGGTGCCGGCATGTTACGAGATGGCCGTTGAGATTGATGAGTTCACGGCTGCCATGGCCGACATGCTTAACGTAATTGTGTCTACCGCACAGCCGAGGAGATCCCTGCACGGCATCTACGATGTTATGTACTGAATATCTACCAATCACTACCAATTGAATCACTACCAAAGTGTATCGCATTCGATAAATTTAGATGATTCAGGAATGCTTCAGAGTAGGAGCATCATAATGAACTCCGCGTGCATCCAATAACTATCAGAGTAAGTACGCATACCTCGGGATTGAGTACCCATCCGATTCTAGAGTGGATTTGGTACATTTGGGATATGCTGATACATCAATCGTTCAAGCGGGATAATGTCTTAGGAACTTTCCGGATGCATCTTAATACACATCACGGATAGAACAAACTACAGGCAGCAGCCCGGCCGTTTTGGGAGTTTTCCCGATGTTTCAAAATACAGTCAATTCACAACCTGGTAGAGCAAGCTGAAGTTAGGATACTTAGGGATGCCGTACAACAGTTTGGAATGCAACTAAATTTAGCTATTGTAGGCTAAATATATTGGAATTAATTTGATAAACTGTTATGGAATTCATTATTCTATTCGCGTGCAGGCTTTGCAAGGAAACACCGCACAGTCCATCACGGTTTCCACATGGGCCAGCTTGCCAGCAGCATCGACAAAATGATACAACTCGTTGAGGACCAATCCAAGGACGTGCCGGAATGCGAATTTCTCCACAAGCTCGTCGACGTTCATCGCCAAGTGAGAATCGTCAGGGTGAAAATATGTGTATCTAAATTGAGTGGGCAGTCAACGCAAGCTACTCTTCTACATATCATAGACGTCGACCAAGCGGTCCAAGAAAAGTTGTCAAGTGCACAACAGGTTAGCGCGTGGCCTTGCCTTGTGCGCCGGTGAGCTTTGCGCAAAGGTAGCTTTGCCGCTCTATAGTGGACGCTAAGGAATCCCACTCGTAGTAGGGAATGGAGACAACTGTGTATCCGCGTGCCTCCAACATAACATTACGGAGCTTCGTGTGGCCGAGCTGGACCTGCTTGTTAATGGCAAAGTGGGACGGCCCATCCGCTTCCACAGCCAGGTCATCCTCCCCATGCACAACACGGATATCCAATGAAAACATACCATCTGGCGTACGGTATTCGAGCTCAGCACTGTAATCCATCTTGACTAGCTCTGTATGAACCTGCCTCTGGAAATGTGAGGTTCTCACTATCTCCGAGGCTCGCATCTGGTGCTGCTTGGCTGCTTCCAACAGCCCTGTAGGAAGCACAAAAGGCCACTGGAAGGTTTCTGCAACCATGTGCGCTTGATAAAGTTGGCTAAGCCCAGCAGGTGAAAAGTCATAACAATGAAATTCAGCCAGCCGAGAGTGGAAATCGTCAAAGAACGAAAGTTCATAACAAAAGATGGATACACTCCACAGCGTATTGGCGAGATCCTGTGAGTTGAAGTCCGTCAGCTTTGCCACCACCTCGCCCTCCATCTTTTGCAGCATCCCGTCGTCAGGGGTGTGGTTGAGCGTGGCGAACGCCCACAGCGTATTGGCGAGATTCTGTGGGTTGAAGTCCGTCAGCTTTGCCACCACCTCGCCCTCCATCTTTTCAGGCATCCCGTCGTCAGGGGTGTGGTTGAGCTGGCAAACGCCACAGCGATTGGCGAGCCCCTGTGAGTTGAAGTCCGCTCTAGCTTTGCCACCACCTCGCCTCCATCTTTGCAGCATCCCGCTCGGCCAGGAGTGTGGTTGAGCGTGGCAAACGCCCACAGCCGCATTGGCGAGCTCCCGTGGGGCTGGAAGTCCGTCAGCTTTGCCACCACCTCGCCCTCCATCTTTTGCAGCATCCCGTCGTCAGGGGTGTGGTTGAGCTTGGCAAACGCCCACAGCGTATTGGCGAGCTCCTGTGAGTTGAAGTCCGTCAGCTTTGCCACCACCTCGCCCTCCATCTTTTGCAGCATCCCGTCGTCAGGGGTGTGGTTGAGCGTGGCAAACGCCCACAGCGTATTGGCGAGCTCCCGTGGGTTGAAGTCCGTCAGCTTTGATATTATTAGCTTCTCATAGTCTTGCAGCA